>JAMKCH010016131.1:0-24575 GCA_023653785.1 Ophioderma brevispina
TATCGGCTCTCCCTCGTACCCATTTTGGGTTCCGTGTTCGCTTGCTTTTCGGGGCTGTACTACTAAATGATGGATGCCATTATCAAAATACATTGGAAAAACGGTAAGCTGTACTACAGACGAGACAGCAGCACAAGACCCTCTGTCCAAAATTTGATGAATACACGAACTAAACAAAGCAATTCTGGTATCCACGATACGGAATAATTTGACCCGGATGTCGCTTACTAGGTTACGATGAGGTCCCCTTAACATCGACGTCGGGAGTGCACTGTTCACACCGCACTTACCAACGACGATCGCTCGCACGTAGCTCGCTACTTTTTAGATTTCTTAAAAAGCAATCGTCGTTGTTACTCGTTGTTAGCTTAACATGAATGTTGTTCAGACGGTCACTATCACGAGCTTACCAATGACTTGTGGCTTACCAACGATCTTACCAACGTCACTTCACAACCGATCTGTGTGAACAATGCCTATCTCCCACACAGCAATGTTAAAAAAGTGGAGTAGTAAATCAGTTTCCCAGCCTGTGACCCAGTCTCTACAAAATCATATCCCTGCAAGCCATAGCCAAAACAAACATCCAAGCAACAGATAACGCCCATGTTGTATAATATCACGTCGACTTGCACGTTACTAACCTTGATGTCAAAAATGTTCCCCTGTTTTTACTTGGTAGAGACCCTACTAACAATGCAAAGAGTCGCCAGACAACTTCAGTGAACCAAGAGTATTGACTATTGGATTTTAGTCCTAACAATACATGTGTACACAGTGCTACAAGTGGTCACACTTTCTGTTCTTTTCTCTTGATATTATGCCCTGTTTCTTGCGTGTTATGTTTTCCAAGGGGGTGAGTGTTTTGGGCCCTATAGACCTTTGCTCGACTCCTCTATCACTGTTTTGTTTTCAAATACTGTGTATTAATTGGAAATAAAGTTGGATGAACATATTGGATCTATCACCCAGCACTCTCATATGACTTGTAAGCCAACAATAATTAAAAACCATCCGTCTGACCATTGCTGTTTTAAAATCGCGGCTAGTGTAATAACCGTGTTTGCGATAACGACCGCACGTTTATGTCATACATGCCATAGGAACTACAACATTATGAAAGCTCATTCGTGAAGATGTATGACGCTACTGTGCCGTCCGTATCGCAAAAACAAATCATGCCCATACAGGAGCGCGAATTTCCAATAGCGCATGGTCAGACAAAATGCTTTTAATATCGTTTTATGTTATTTTCATTCCGTTTTCCCCCATGAAACCATCCATAGTGTTCAATAATGGTTTGTATATAGCGTACCGACTGTTCCAATAAAACTATACAATCACACTTAAAATTAATAAAAATATAAACTTTGCATTTTTGCCAGATATTTGTTGACTTTATTTTGTGACAAGCGTCCTAGCTAAATCCTCGCTTTTATTCCATCCAATTTATGGATCCTAATCGGAGATATTGTCAGTTGAACACAAAGGTTAAATACCATTTGGGCCAGTTTCATCACCTGAAAGTTCAATAAACTAAAGGTATAAGGCGTGTCAGCATCACTGTGGGATTAAACCCTTTCAACAAAAGAATATTGTATAGATCAGAGTGAAATGTATTTAATCATGAAGTGACTAATCAAAATTTATTTTTTCAGTGAAAGCACAAGAAAGTATTACGTTGTGGGTGAAATGAGGGACTCATTCTCAGGGGGACAATTAATCATAAATTCATGGAAATTGGGGGAATTGCCGCGCGAAACTAATGTAACATCTGCAAGTCTGTTGGGGACAAATTTTGTGGATAATAACGATCTAATGTGGAGGGATATAACTTACCCTTCCCCTATTACCCCACTTGGGCCGTGCCTCGAAGATGACAGGGAGGAATATAATGAAAAAGCAGTGGTTCAACAAGAGCAATAAATGAGGCGGATGGTTGTGTCAAAGGTCTCAGTTTACTTTCCACAAGGGTGTTTTTATGGTTCTACCTTCTGCTGAAACCTGGAGCAAAGCTGAGACAACAAGACTATATGGCATTGAATTTCCCAATGCTACATGTTCATTGGATTAGCACTTGCGACACTATAAGTAGTAAATTAATGATATATCACAAGATCACAGTTTGTTTTTTCTTTTATACTACTTTTTTATTTTAATTTTTTCAAAAAAGAATTTTGAATGTGATTTCAATGGTAACTTTTGTTTGATATCCGGATAGCCGAAACTGTCCCCACCACATGTTTTTTCAACTGTCTCAGATATTAGCCATAAACTCCCGAACCAGACCCCAAATTACAACAACTAAAAAATTATGACAGCTGGAACACTACTAAACGATGAGTATAACTCTTGTTGAGATGAAACTTAATTTTTTTGGCCCAACAAACATTAATCGTTGATTGTATAGTTTTTTTGGGACAGTCTGTATATTATGTAAGTTATTCTTGATACAGGTTCTCCTTTACTATTATTTTGCTCAATCTCAATACAATATAACATAATCTTAATTCAGCTGAACTGAAATATAATTTTCTTTATTGGAATATTCCTGATCGGAATCTGGAGCTTCATCTTGCTCAAGCTCATTGTACAAGTAAATATTAAGGCTTTTCACACTGAGCCGGTGATCGATCGACCTTTGCGATCGATTCGCTATTTTGTAGACCTCAAAACCAGCTACCAAACTCTGACACATATCGCTGTTGTGCTTCCTCCAATGCAGCACCCCTTTGTTCCAACAAATGCACTTACGTAAGATCTATCCCCATGTTGAATATCCTTACTCAGTCCGTTCATTTCATGAATGGACACTCCAATATCTTTGCAGAAACAAACCAAGGTGACAAGTCATATCATTTAAAGATAGCCATGCACCTCAGCAATTAAAAAGTCAACTACAACCACTGCCAGTAAATACCTCAAAAAGAAGTATTTCTTTGAGAGAGCAGCTCTTAAATCTTCTTGGAAAAACCTTAACAATCGTAACTAAGGCGCTATTGCGCATGCGCGTCTAGTATTCAGAAAACGCTGCACTAGTCTTCAAAGCCGATTCGATCACAGGCTCAGTGTGAAAGCCTTAATGTTTGGACAATCTCAAAATTCAAAGTAATTTTTGAACCACCGTTTCTTAAAAATGGTTCAATGTAGCCTGCTCTAGTTAAGCACAATTATGGAGTTCACTTTGGATTTAATTTGCAAGATATCTGCAAGAAGAATCTTGCCTCAACTTGAAATTAGAGTTCTAATCTCCGACTATGAAGCTCCCTGGCACCCCTCTATCTCTTATTCTGCGAACATAAGATGGGGTTTTGAGCCATACTCTCTGTATCTGAAATGGTTCAAATTTACAAATTGGTATAACATACTCTAGTTCCTGCTCTAAGGTATCCTTTGCCAGGAACCTGATATTGTTAGCATATTTTGTTTTGTTATCCATGTAATTTCTGCACGTTAGCTTTATTCCACATAGGCTTGATTGATTTCTGTCATCCAAGTCTTACACCAAGGATCAACACCCTTTTTTCAATCCCAATGGTAATAAACTTTTGGAATGTTATCACCAAACAAGAGAAACAAGTAAGCATTATGCATGTTCTCAACATCAAGTTTTCTAAATCACGTCTACGAGCTTCTACGCAAAGCGTATAATCATGAGCAAGTAAAGCCATACCGGTACTCTGAATGCCCTTATTCAGAACCGAGTCTGTTATTTAGAGAGGAGAGCTATGCCGATAAATCATACTGATTATATTGACACCAGCCGTAAGTAAAGCAGTCTGAATGGTGCGTAATTCTCATCAAAACTTCTAGTCTGCATATTTAGTTCGTTCCACACTTATTCATTAGCTCTTAACCTCTGTTTAAGTTTGACAGTAATTGTCAAATCTGACAATGGACAGAGCTTCTTTTTAAAGAAATGACTGACCAGCTTTAAAGGTGCAACAAGAGATTTTGAGCCACCCAAATATTGTGTTATAATAGTAATTTCATATAGATTAGACACTCAAGTCAATAGACTTCTTACCTTGTATTTGGCTATAGAAATGTCTTAAAAGAGAGAAAAAAGGTGAGTTTGATTTGCTTATATTTCAATGTAAAACAGGCTGAATTTTGTATTTGCTCCTATACGAAATTAGAAATTTCAAAATTTTATACCAAAGAAACATTTCTTAGCTTAACCCTTTCAGATGGGGATATTTTTGATGGAAAGCTTTACATCATGGCAAAAATCTGTACTTTCGATTTTTAAGGGATACCTGATATGTGAAATCTCTTGTTGCACCTTTAAAATTACATCCTTAACCCCAACACGTCACCGGGGCTTTCCCCCTAAAACAGCTGAGGGTCAATAGGAAGCAACACATAAGTATCTCCTGAAGTACGAGAGTCAATTAGAGTCATTTGTTGCTTTTCAATGACTGTCGGACGTTTTCCCCGCAGAGGAATAACTTGCGGAAAATCATTAACAGCTGAAAGGCAATAGAAATGAATAAAGAATGTTAAACTACTACTACTACTACTACTACTACTACTAAATCATTGGGTGTCCTGCCGGAAAAGCAGCCGAAAGTCAATCAGAAGCAATTGGTTTTCAACGCCTTCTCCTGGAAAAGCGGCCCAGATGTCAATCAAAAGCAATGACCGGAATGTAAACTCTACTTCTGGGTGTGCAAATTTGACCTTGACACATCTGCTAAATTCGGAGGCCCAACGTAAGTCCACATCGGGGGAAAACCCTGCGGGACTTCGGGAAGGCGGTGCATGGTGGGATACAAGATGGTGATGGTAATTCGTGTTTACGTGCGTGGACGTCTCAAAGTCAATCAGAAGCAATTGGTTTTTCAACGTCTTCTGCTGGGAAGTGGCCGAAAGGCAATAGGAATCAATGGGTGTTCTGCCGGGAAAGCGGCCGAGATGCAATAAGAATCATTGCAAGTCATTGCAGGTAAAATAAATAATTCTTGAAGTCCGAAGTGTAATTAGGATCAATAGGTGCAACTTTAATTAGGATCAATAGGTGCAACTTGATTGCTTTTCAATGACTCTCGGATGGTTTAGGGTTAACAATATCAGTAGTAGATAGCTGATCTCGCTTGTACTTGTTTTTAAAACCTCTCGGAATTTCAATTCATCATTTGAAAGATTAGAACTCTTGGTTAACTCTTGGTTACTCTTGGTTTTAAATATGCTCAAAACTACCACCAGTAGTGAGTTTTACTTTTACAAGGCTAGGTTTGAATTTCAGCCGAAAATGCAGCCTTATTAAAATCATATTCACAGTTACGTGTTCCTACCCCACAGGTGGACAAAAATCATGTTTATACTCTTAATTCTGACATGCTATGTTATACCGTATTGTTCCTAATAAACGCCCCGGGGGCGGTGCATTTTTCAAAAGGGAGGGCGTTTATTACAGTCAAAAATGGAAAGTCAAAAATCCCGCAAAAATCAAGTTACACACGCTTATTTTCGCTGATTACCAAAACGAACGAGCAGGGCGACGTTGTTTTCGCACCTCCCGTTTTAATACTAATTAAACTATTACAACTGTGCACAACAGCGATTATGATACGGATTACGGCAGTCCCGGCCATTAAATCATGTGATTTAGGTAAGCTTAACTCAATTTCTTGAATTGTTTTATCCAAAATCGTAGGGGGCGTTTATTAGAGCAGGGGCGTTTATTAGGAACAACACGGTATTCATATTAAGGGCCCTGGCCATCAAAATTATGCTCAAAATCATGATGATAGTCATAATCATGCCCAAGCAGCGCTAGGGGCAACAAAAACTGTAGTCTGTTTTTCAATTTGCTGGCATTGCCCACGAATCATTTAAGAGTAATTATCAACTTTTCCGGTGAGATCTATCAGAAATGCATATATAGCATCAACTTTCTCATCAATATCACTAGCTTGCGGGTGATCAACGACCCCCGAACTATAAGAAACAGCGGCTGTCACACTCAAGTTGAGTCTTCCCAAAATTATGACAATTATAAATAGATGATTAAAAGATTATCTACTTATGATCAAATAGCACTGCAGTTAATTAATAGGATTGACAAGAACTCCTGAGGGGAAAACGTCCCACTGGCAACTCCCAGCAGTTGGTTTTCGACCATCTTCTGAGGGGAAAGCGTTCCAGTGGCAACCCAAAGCAAAGGCTTTTTTGTTCACCTTACTTCTGGTTTTGCAAAATTGAACTTGACACATCTCCAAATTGGGAAGGTCCAACATACACTCGACGTCCGGGGAGAACCCGGAAGTACTTTGAGAAAATAGTGCTTGGTGGGAAACAACAAAGATGGCATCTTGGTAATTCAAAAGTCACAGACGTCCCACCGGCAACCCGCGGCAGTTGGCTTTCGGCCATCTCCTCGGGGAAAGCGTCCCAGTTGCAATGCACAGCAATGGGTGTCCTTCGGGTAAAGTGTCCCAGTTGAAATGCACAGCAATGGGTGTCCTTTTTGGGAAGTAGTGCCACATCCCCTTACAAAATGAATGGCAATACCTCATTTGCATCAATGGGACTTCTATATGAAACGTCTACCCTTGAGAACCACTCAACCAAAATTAACATTTTTTCAGGCAAGATGCTCAATTACCCATTCTTTATGATAAAATAAAATCCACAGATATCAAATTTAAAAAAAAGTGGAAAAATACCACTTTCATTTTGGGTAAATTTTATAAAAATTAGGTCACCCTGTACTGCATAAGTGAGCTTCAAGTACCTCCAATGCAGGCAAACTAAGTGGACAATTGCTTGGACCTGATCCTCAGAGTCAAATGCATCTTTACATACACACATACATCTACATACAGACCTACACACACGTGGCCATACGGCCCTATACTCAATACACAGTAGTCTATGGGAATAAGAAGATCATCTAGAAAAAAATAGATGGCCAAATGTTGACCTTACATGGTTATTGGGGGCTTGTGCCCTCCTACAATATACCTAAGTTGGCTAATCTAGCTCATCTAGAAAAAAGATATGGCAAAATGTTGACTTTTTGGGGAAATGACTTCTTTTGACATTTCCCCACCCCTGTCAGACCCAGGGGAGGACCGTGGGATGGATTACATGGTTAGTAGGGGCCTGTGCCCTCCTACAATATACCTAAGTTTGGCTACTCTAGTTCATCTGAAAAAAAAAAAATATGGCAAAATATTGCCCTTTTTTAGAAAATGTTGACCTTTTTGACATTTTCCCACCCCTGTCAGACCCAGGGGAGGACCCTGATGGAATGAATTACATGGTTAGTAGGGGCTTGTGCCCTCCTACAATATACCTAAGTTCATGGCTACTAAGTTTCTAACTCATTTAGAAAAAAAGATATGGTAAAATGTTGACCTTTTTTAGGAAATGTTGACCTTTTTGACATTTCCCCACTCCTGTCAATCCCAGGGGAGGACCCTGGGGGAATGAATTACATGGTAGTAGGGGCTTGTCCCCTCCTACAATATACCTAAGTTTGGCTACTCTAGCTCATCTGGAAAAAAAGTTCAGGTAAATGTTGACTTTTTGTATCCAGACACACACACACGTACGTCCACACATCCAGACATTACCATTTCATAAGCCCGATTTTGCTGCGCAATCTGTCCAACAAAAATATACGGCGAATCAATATTTTTCACAATTTGTCATTCTTTTAATGCTGTGTCTATTTTTTAATTTTGTGATTTTTAAGTTTCTTTTGTTTCCTTCCAAAGATTACACACATGTACACTAACGGTATGAATTTGTACGTTGTTAAAAATTTTCATAATAGCGGTTATTGCTCGAAGGCATGAAAATAAACGCTGCGTGAAAAAAAAATCAATGCTATTATCATAACCATGCTATCCCAACTCTATGCATGGGGTGCTATAAAAGCGTCTAACTTTGTACGTGCTAAATAGGAGTTTCACCGGCCTGCCTACACTCAATGTTCGGAAAGAACCCGGAAGTACTTGAGGGAATATTGTGTGATGGAATGGGGATGGGTTTAAAATGGCGGCTGTATCCCTCGAAAGGCCAAACGCCTCACACCAGCAGTTAGCAGCAATTTGTTTTCGGTCACCTCCTGAGGAGAAAGCAGCCCACCGGCTTTTAGCAGTAATGGGTCTCTTGAGGGGAACATGTCTGAACGGCAATTAGCAGCAGTGTCAAAACCTTTTTATCTCCTGTGGTCTGACCAGCAAAAATCAGCAAAAAAATATCGCAATTGCTACTAATTAACCCTCAGATGCCTAATTAGAGTTATGGAGGCATGATGCACCACTATATATAGTTTGGACATAAACAGTATAAGATGATAACATGCCAACATGTTTTAGGCAATTCTTATTGGACTATTTGGACTTAAAACAAAAATTGATATCAAATGGAAGCTGTGAAATTTTACATTGAATATAGGAAATCCGGCGAATTCAGTTATTTCTACAAACAAAATATGTAGGGAACCAAGTGCTTCTCAGAGGATTTCAAATAAGGGGAATCCGCATTTGTAGACTGCAGGAGCTATAGCAAAAACCTAAACTTAAAGGTGCATGTTCCGATCATCTTTGGGACCCCTGATTTACCCGAAAGTAGTATCGATTTTGATATCTGATGAAAGGCTGTATTTTTCTCATTGTTGTCCTGAAATTTGAGCCCTCAAATCCATTTCATTCCCATGATATGAAAAACTGCCAATTTAATGGTTAACCATTAATATTAGCAACATATTGAATAGGGCTTTGCAATGTGCATTTTTGCTTCTACCATCAAAACTGCAAGTTTGTTTCCCACGGTACTTGATAGGGTGTGTGTGCAAGTGCTAGGCTCTCATACCAAGTAGATAACACAATATAAATTGGAACAAGCACCTTTAATCCATAAATATGAATGAAATAAATTGAAAGAACACAAAAGAACTAAATTTTGACACTAAAAACTCAATAATGCAGATTTCATTAGGAAGAAATTTTGATATCTGTAAAAGCCAGAGGTGGATGCAAGTGGGAGTTATATATAGTCGACTATTGCATGTTACATGTTTGTAAATTATGGTCATGGTTACACATGAACTGAGGTTATTTTATACAGGCAGGACTATAAATTTTGGTTGAATGCACAAACTTCAGTTAGTTTTTCATAGCCATTATGTGGGCTACAGGAGCAAAACTTCAAATAGGGATCAGCTGTGCCTCACCCATTATTTGAAAGTTTTTCCAACCTCAGACACACTTGTTCATAAATAAAACTGCATCATCATTTATTTCTTAAATGCATAACTACAATGAATTTAAACTAATAAAGGAGTTACAAGGCATTATAGTACATTTCAAATTACATGAGGCTCCTTGCATATTAGGGATGGTGGGACATTGATATGCGGTTAAAACACCGGCCATGCAGAGACTAGGCCTTTGTTGCGGTTAAAAACATATTGTGACCATGGTACAAAGTTCCTGTACTGAATCGGCTTACTGGAAACTGACAATGTATTCAGTTATAAATTGTCCTGTTAATGATTGAAGGACTTACATCATTGTTGGCTGGGATGTCAAATCTGTTTTGCACTAATCTCTTAATACAAGGTTGGCCCATTTTTTGATGACCAAATAAAAAATTATTGTGTTATGTGTGCATCAATATAAGAATGGATTATTTCTCCAATGCTGTGAT
This sequence comes from Ophioderma brevispina, assembly GCA_023653785.1. Lineage (NCBI taxonomy): Eukaryota > Metazoa > Echinodermata > Ophiuroidea > Amphilepidida > Ophiodermatidae > Ophioderma > Ophioderma brevispina. Next base: position 9,667 of record JAMKCH010016131.1, read on the forward strand.
AAGGAATGATATTTTGCAGTGTCAAAAGTAAGTTATGTTCAAATAACAATGTTTAATGAAATAAATGCTGGTGTTTTCATCTTGATACTTCAATTGAAACATCCATCTATCTTAGATGTGAAATTTTAGGTCAACATTTATTTACTAGCTACATTACAATATATTGTAGGAGTATCAAAAACTTTTTTACCTGTGGCCATTGAAATAATTCCTCACAATACCTCTCACGGTGAATGGACAGACCTAAAACTTTTAATGAGGTCTCACTTATTTAAGTTATTTTGAAATCTACTATAGGCATTTTCATTTCTCACCATAGAAAGGCTTTGGAATCCATGGGAAGTCTTTGCCTTCTGGATCCTCAGAGACGACACTTCTACCATTGGCTGTAATCAGTTCCCCTGTACTACTATTCACAAACACCAGGGTTGGAATGCCAGCTATCTTGAACTTTTTGGACAGCTCTTCCTTTTAATGCAAACAAACAAAATGCACTCATTATTGTATAGGGTTAGCACCTTTGACTATTAATTTAAAATTAAATTTACAAAAATTCCATCCTGTCACACTCAGAGGGCACACTTTTATCTTGTACCACGTATATAATTAGGGTTGGGCTATAAAATGGTGATGTTTAAAATAATTTTTTCCTAACTCTTATTTGATGCAGCTTGATCCCTGAGCATTTTGACACCAATTTTGTCAAAATCGGCCCAAAAATGAGAAGGTGCCGCCCAAAAATCCAAATTTGGGGGGGGTCTGAAGAGGGTCTGAAAATGATAAATGTGTCAGTTACTGGAATTACATACCACATTTTAGCAATGTTAGGGTTAATTTTTATGTTTTTGAGGTCAAGGAATCCATTTTGATCAATTTCGGCAGATTTCAATTTTTCGTTTTCATAAAATTAGCCATTTTACGTAAAATTAAGCCACGAGGGCGCTTTGCCGGCCAAGCCCTAACCTTACCCATTTTGAGATATTTTCCTGTGTAGAATTGAAGATAAGCTGTATTAAAGAATATTCTGAAATTTTCAGCACATAGCTCGTTTTCGTTTGGTCACAGTGACAATTTTTATAATTTGGCAATGTCTCTATTGAAAACATAGGGTGCAAAAGTTCATTGACCTACACACAAACCTATGGCACAAAATTGCGTAATGATGTATTCCAATTAACTGGCTGCCACAGCGAAACCGTTCAGTTTAAAGAGCTCAAATTTCTGGAGTAGGTACTATCAATTATTACCTTTAGGACAAGTTTTCAATGATTGCAATAAGAAAGCGGATTTTAATGGCAAAAGCGCCCTCATAGCTGAATTTAACCAAAAATGGCCATTTTTACGAACACATTAGCTCTGACACTGCTGGAACATTTACTTGGATTCTTTGACCTCAAATACATATGTTTAGATACCAAAATGGCTAAAATGTCATATATAATTACAGTAATTGACAAATTTATCACTTTCAGACCCTCTTCAGACCCCCCCTTAAATCACGTTTTTGGGCGGCACCTTCTCATTTTTTGACCGATTTTGACAAATTTGATGTCAAAATGCTCAGGGGATAAGGCTGCATCAAATAAGAGTTAGGACAAAATGATCTGATGAAATATCATCATTTTTCTCCCCCTGTATAGCCCACCTCTAATATAATAAGAACGAGTGCAATTCACAAACAAAAATTGTGATCCAGGACACTTCAATTAGTAGCCTACTTATTTGCAGCAATAAAACATCCTTTTTTTACATTTGGGTGACCAATTTGGATTTGGCCCCACTACATGTAGGGGTATCAAAATTCAGGTAAGATTGTGACTGGCTCTTGAAAAAATGGGAAAAAATTAAAAAATAACATGTCAGTAAAATAACCCTGCAGTGTGTAATTGTTCTTACACTAGTAAAAGTGTTACTTTTTTGGTTCTTTTATTTTCATTCACACATTGAAAACAGGTCCCGCTAGGGGTATAATTTACTGCAAATTGGTCCTGTTAGGGGTATATTTTCACTGAGAACTGGCTGGTCCCGTTAGAGGTATATTTTCACTGAAAATGGGTCCAGTTAGGGGTCACTTTCAGAATCCCTAGAATGAGCATGGGTACCCAACAACCCCCGGGGCCAAACATAATATTTAACTGTTAACAAGAGTTTTTGAAGTGGGGATAACACTGGCACTGTGAATTGATGTCTATTGTATGGCAATAGCACACAGCTGTAATTTTATGTGTCTATAAGCGTGTTTCTATTGAAGATCCTGCATTTTACCGGTAAATCTCTTACCGGGAAAGAGCAAGGAAAGGTGGATAACGGTCAGTTTCTATTGGGCGTGCTACCTGGCGGCTGTCGATCAACTCCACATAAAACTTTGCCGGCAAAAGGTCGTACACTGAGGTCAACGCAAAGCAATGTGGGTTGACATTTTCAACAAAAAATATGGCGGGACCTGCGATAGTAGGATTGATGTCGATTTTGACATTTTACAGTAAAAAATAAACTCAAAATTCAGAGGCAAATGATAGGTTAATGGGTTAAATGTTTGTGAATGTCAGAAAAGGGAACGAAAGTACATGGAGTTGTACAAGCAGCGAGAGGCGATGCATCCATGTACGTAAGATTGGAGGCACCGCCGAATCCTGGCCCTCATCTCTCTAGTCTACGCGTCCACACGTAGGGCCTATGGTCGATCGTAATCACACGGTATTATCAATTTCCGTTTCCTCACCTGCATGCCCACTGTCGTGGAACGGAGTGTGTTTCTATTGGCGTTTACCGGTAAGTGACGTCGCTATTTTCCTTCCTCGAAAAGGAAAATTTTGCCGGGTAATAGTTACCAGTAAATAGTGAGGGAGGTCAGTTTCTATTGAGCACATATAATCCCTTATCCGTCTCTTTTCCGTTAAATGGTCCCAATAGAAACACACCTAATGACAGCAGAGTAGCATAATGTCGCATAATCGGTGCCAAGTCCACATTGTGGCTAGCCTTTTATCAAGGCTTTGATTATTTATTCAATTTGTGTGAGTCCGCCCCTCTCTGGACCGCTCAAAGCTGAGTCGTAATCAAAGCCTTTTCGCAAATATTTCCTTTTCTTTGTTACTCAATGATTTTCGGGATATTTCTTCCGAAACTATAGCGATCGTTGATTGGTCAATGATGATGTCATCGTTCGCTTAAAATAGTTCCCAGAATACAAGTTTATTGGAACTGATCAATAACCATTCAATTATTGAGTTTTGGTAACGGATTCAAAACAAAGCGAATACAGCCATGGCAGCGAGGATCCCTGATACCGCAAGCTGGGGATGTAAACTTTGGTACAAAGTTGTGAAATTTCTAATTTCGTATAGGAGCAAATTTACGAAATTCAGCATATGTTTTATATTGAAATATTTAAGCAAATCAAAATCACCCTTTTTCTCTGTTTTAAGACATTTTTGTTGCATAATACATAGCAAAAATCTATTGAGTGTCCGTACTATTATGCTATTATTATTACTATTAAATTACTATATTTGGGGTGCTTCAAAATCTCTCGTTGCACTTTTAATGTTTGTTAAATTACATTAACAATTTTTCACTCCTTGATTTCACCCTTTTTCATATCCTGCAAATTACAGTGTCTCCACGTGGCTTTAAGGGTCATGGTCCGATTACTAAATTTAAGCCCTGTCCCCAGAATCCTAGATTTTACCGAAGCACTTGGTCAACATTTTAGTATCTGAACTTACTAGTTTTCTCAATTACCCTGTGAAATTTTAGTGCTAAATGATGTTTGGTTTGGATGTTATGAGTAAAAATGTGCCCCATTTTGTTCAACCAATATTATTTAATTTTACACTAGTACCCTACAGACTACAATATGGTGATTATACAAAATTATATTTTTAGCTCTCACATCAAAACAGGTCGAAATATCAACATGAAAATTTACACATAGGGTTTTGAGATGAAAGCCATTCTGTCAAGATGAAAACTTTATATACCGTATTGTTCCTAATAAACGTCCCGGGGGCGGTGCATTTTTCAAAAGGGAGGGCGTTTATTACAGTCAAAAATGGAAAGTCAAAAATCATGCAAAAATCACCTTACACACGCTTATTTTCGCTGATTGCCAACAATACAAACGAACAAGCAGGAGGACGCTGTTTTCGCACCTCCCGAGGTCAAAGTTCCACACTAATTAAACTATTACAAGACTGTGCACACAGCGATTATGATACGGATTTACACATTCCCGGCCATGAATCAGGTATTTAGGTAACTTACATCATTTTCTGAATTGTTTTTTTATAAAAAATTGTAGGGTGGGCGTTTATTAGAGCCGGGGCGTTTATTAGAGCAGGGGCGTTAATTAGGAACAACACGTTAGGGTACTAATTTAAATAAGCAGGCAGCAGGCTAGTCCCAAAAATTGTGACTACCATTTGACATTTATTTTCATATTCATTATCATATCACTGATGTGAGTCACAAAAAGTATTGGTTAGCCATTTAACATTCTACTGCACTCACCTCTCCAATCAGTTTCAAGCAGCATATGCAACCAAAAGATGTTATAATCTCCCCACACTGCATAGTATATCATCTGTTACTTGCGGGGCTTAATACTTACTCTCACGTAGACTCCGATACCAATTGAATCCTCTCTGGGGATGCAGAACCTCCAAATCAGCCCCTAAAATATACCCATACCCAAAAGGGTGTGGTTCCCCCCCGTGGTGACATATTCCCCAACATCACCACGCCACCATCGTTCCCTCTCTATATTTGGACTCTAACCATAAGGTTTTTTGTTTATTTTGCTGTACCTCTTAAGGTATTTGATCTAAATCGGGGTTTTTTTCAGGTCTAAGTGTTTGTTTTTCACCTATATAACCTTCAAAGGCCTCCTTTATACTCCCTCACCCTTGTTTCCTCCTTTCCCCTGTTTTGGTTATTTTAGGGTTCGGGGACTTTTTGTTTGGTACTTTTTGCCCGCCGTTCCGGTGCATAATTGACACGTTGCGTTTCACGGGAACCTCGCCATATTGTTCGTCTCCCGTGATTTCCTTCCGGATTCCCTTTCACTCCTGTCCTTCCCTTTGTAACTGTTCTTGTTTTTTACACAGTGTTAAAGACAGTTATATATTAGTTTATTTGTTCACAGGGAAATATTTTTATGTTTTGGCTATATATTTCATTAAGAGTTCACGTTATTCATCATATTACATGTTTTTTTTCCCTACTATTGGTTTATGTGTATAATATTCATGCTACAAGCTTCTGACAGTCGAGAATCGTCCCGCATCGATGAGAGGTCAGCATATGCATGGGCAAGGTAAGCCTGGTACTCTTGTCGGTCTCACCCCAAACCTTCACGGCAAAGCCGTGTTTGCAGGGAATAAGGTGAACAACAGAGCTCCGAGACTCAAAGTCTGGGGCCGATTTTCCGATCGGCAATGATTCGGTAATCTCTTCACAAGAGAGCCAATCGTTGTTGAGCTTCGGCTCTCCCTTCCACGACACTTTTTGTCGGAATTTCTCGGGCATTTTCGTCCGAGTCCTTTAAATATTCGTTTTTTAACCCCAAAACCCTCTCGGGCAAATAGCCAGTTGTTTGGGAATGAGGGTAATAAACGGAGCCCCCCAGAACTCTTAGGTTCTGGGGCCGATTTCCGATTTGGCGATAATGGAATTCTCTTCCTAGAAGCGTCGTCGCGGATCTTTTCGGCTCGTCCGACACCATTTTCTGTGGGAATTTCCTCTCGGTTGTGTCCGATTTCGATTGGCCTGGTTGTAACCAGTTTCCATCACTTTCTATGCGTGTTCTTCCGATTCATTTCATCAGTGGCGACTCAGGAGTTTTCGGCACCGTTATTTCGGGGTTGTTTTCCACTCTCCCTTACTTTCCTGTGATCCGTTTCGTTCGGGAGAGTGGTGTGCCACCTGTTAGCAATTCTATTGCCACAATCGGTTCGTCCCGAAGATTTCCGATTGCTCAGGTCCTTCGGTCGATCAGCAGTTTATGTATCGTCCGAGCCCACGAGCTTTGTAACTGCTCTCGCCCAGGTAATTTCTTGTTGCAGAATAACCTGGTGTCGTTATCCTTCCGTGTAACCGTTTCTTTTCCCCCCTTCCAAGGTTTTTTCGAGCAAATCCTCAGTGAGTTTCGGCAGCCGCCTCTTCGGCTGTTAACACATAATCTTATTCATCTCGGAAAAGTGGTTTCGCCACCTATTAGCTCTCCAGTAATTTGCTTCAATAGGTTCGGCCTAAGGGTTTTCGATCCTCTGTTGGCTCGTGTCCGTTCCGGTAGATCAGTGTTTCGACCGGGCCGCCATAGAGTCGTTACTTGTCCGCCACGCCCAGGTGATTTATTTGTGTCAATGGTCAAAGACCATCTGGCGTGGTAATGTTATCAATTCATAGCTTTAATCCGGCATAGCCTATAATGCGATTTTAGCTATTTATATGGTGGGTCCTCCAAAGGCCATCCCTGACCAACCAAGCGGGTCATGCCTTTGTACCCTCCTTTCTTTGGTGGTCTATCATGTCTCAAGCATGACTGGTCATCATCCTTTTTAGACCTCAGTCTTGTGGACCTCCGGAAGCCAGTTCTTGGTTATAAGGTCGTGAGTCATCGTTAGAACCCGATCTCTAATCTTGTTTAAAAAACAAAACCCTTAGTGGTGCCTTAGTCACTCGGCTACCATCAGGTTCTTATCGGCAGTTGTTCATATACCAGTTGTTTCTTTGACTGCCTCTGTGACTCTAACACTTCCTTTGGGTTACTACCGATCGGGTTCCGTATGGGAACTTGTGCGTTGTAGTCGTGTTAGTATGGACTCTTCGTCCCATAGACACTCTAATTCAGTTGTTAATTTGATGGTAAGATACGGCCACTGTTGGGTCTCGACCATCTTTAAATGACCCTAGAGGATAAGTACTTACAACCTAAACGATCAAATCAAAAGGGAGGTAGTGTTATTATTCTAGTTAGATCATAAGGACATTTTTTAATAACCTAAATCAAGACCAGGTTTCGCTCCGTGATTTTTAGTAAGTTGCAATATGGCATTTTTGGACGTTAAGGATATGGTTGGATATTTTAATCCTTATTTCCTAATCTCCTCTGGGCCGTGGCTGAGGTGTTTCAATCCTTGGCGTTGCTACAGAAATATGTTCAAGGAAATATGTGAGGGATACTTTTTTGGAATTCAAATGAATCCATTTTTGATTCCCCTCGCTTTCCTTGTTTTTTCTGGCTATTCCGGGGTTTTATTATTTTGTGTTCGCGTCCTCCACGCCATTTTTAATGAGTTCATTGAGATTCTTGAACTCAATTTCCTTTTCTCTTCTCAAGGAACTTTTTCGTTTGTCATCTTTTCAGATTACCTTTTCCAACTATTTGGTTCTCTCTCTCTCTCTCTCTCTCTCTTGTTTGGATAGAAGGGGGGGTGGGCAGTTGATGTCCCTAAACGGACATATTTGCCACGTTTAGACATGGCTGCGGGCTCACTCCTAGTTGACGATTGATTCTTGCTTATTGAACTGGGCCGTTATACAGAAACTTAAGTGTCCTAGCTCCCATAGCAGCATGTACGGACACATTATTAGATACACCCCCGGCATGCCCTAATGCCGTTTAGTCGCTGACCGTGTACAGAACTTGCCAGTTCTGTTTTTTCCGTCACTTCCGAGTCCTCGTTGCGGTATCTCGTGAATTTTCGGGGTCGGTTCGGCCGCCGTTACTTCGCCTATTTTCCGTTCCCCTCCCCCGTTTTGTCAGTTGTTGCCAAACCTTGGGAGGAAGTCTTTCCGCCTAGAACACAGGTCCGCTTGGTTTTTGGGTTTTCGGCTCCGAATGTTTCCGAGATACAAGGTGGTTCCCGTCGATCCTGCAGTGATGTCTCGACCGCAACCTTTCTCGTGTCATTACTACTCAACCACAACACCTGTGTTCTTGGGTGGTTTAATTACCCTCCCTTCAGCTCTAATCCGTCGCCCAATGCGATGATGGCTATTGTGCTTTAATGGTCACTATTTAATGACCTCTTTCGAACTTGCGAACTCCCCTTCCCCGATCTGTTTGTCGGTTGGGGGCTTCCTCATCGGCAAGGCGTGTCTGTGTCAGTAGACTTTGGAATCAGACCTTAGACCTCTTGTCTTTTTTCCACTCTTGAGGAGGGGCACCTCCCCTCTATCAGAAGTCCAAGGCCCCCCACGCTTACGAGGTAGTATGTGTTGTGCTAGGGGCATTTTCTTATATCGTTTGGCCATCGACTTCCGACCACATGTTCTTTTAGCAAAGAAGTTGATTGCCGCTTTTCCTACTCTTTGTGATATATTTGGGCCACCCTATATCGTTCAAGATTGGGCTCATTTGAGTTGTGCTTTATATTACGCCTCTGCATGTTGTCCCGTGGGCGTGCGTTCTTGTTCAGTCACATGATACTGTTTCGCTTGACCCTATTTCCATTCTACTTTTCATGTCAAGTTCTCTTAAAGAAAGTGGCGTGTTTGGCCTGCTTCGCTATAAGCTCATTCTGATATATCTAACCCTTCCTGGCCTGGTTGCTAGGTGCGGACATAACTTTGATTTCTTTAAACTTTGAGGTCCTTTCAGACCCACAGTTCTGAATGAGGACCCCTGGCTTTCGGTGTTTAAATCTCATATCATAAAGGGTTCTTAGGCAACTTCATTTGCTTTTAAGATTGCCACCTCACAACTTGGTTTTTCCGGGCCGTCTCTGATGGATTCGGTTTCGTTTTTTCAACCGATTAGTCCTTTTGGACAAATTCTCCTCTTCTCATATTTCCGGTGCTTTTGAGTGCACATTTACGACCTAGAAAAGGGTCTAATGGCGCCTTATCCGTAGAGTATTCTCATTGGGTTAAACTTTGTTTACCACTTGTTTTATATCCCATTCATTCTAACAATACCTTGACTGAAGGTTCTGAGATTTACAGAATTACATGGATTTTATGACTAATTTTTCGTCCTTTTACAACTTGGAGCAGACTGAGAACTAAGTATTTTAAATCTCAAAACAAATATAATCGTATATGTTAATTCAAGTTCTGATGCATCCGCTAGGAAAGCGAAGACAACCCTCTCGAAATTAACACCTATAGATGAATTCTATCGCTCTTCTACCAACCCTTCCTTGATAGCTTAGTAGGTTAGAGCGTCGTGCATGTATACGAAGGTCGCTCCGTTTCGAATCCGGCCCAGCTTAATTGGGGTTTTTGTTTTTTTCAACACTATCGTGCCCTGCCATCTCCAGGGAACGATTACTAAGTATACACCCTGTCTAACCTGAGAACTAAGTAGTTTAAATCTCAAAACAAATATATCGTATATGTTTAATATACAGTTCTGATCCGCTAGGAAAGCGAGACACCCTCGAACTTAACACCTATAACATCTCTATCGCTCTTCTACCAACCCTTGCTTGATAGCTCATTCGGTTATATGCGTCGTGCACGTAATACTAAGGTCGCCGGTTCGAATCCGGGCCAAAGCTCACATGGGTTTTTTTCAACACTATCGTGCGCTGGCCATCCTCCAGGGAAAGATTCATAAATGATATCACCCTTGTCTACCTGGAGGAACTAATTAGTTTAAATCCAAAACAAATAATCGTATATGTTAAATATACAGTCCTGATTCATCCGCTAGGAAAGCGAAGGACAACCTTCGAACCTAACAACCTGTAACGATATCTATCGCTCTTCTACCAACCCTGCTTGATAGCCTAGTCGGTTAGAGCGTCGTGGCAGTAATCGAAGGTCGTCGTTTCGATCCGGCCAAGCGCCAACATGGTTTTTTTTTTTCAACACTACTATCGAATCCGTGCGCTGGGCCATCTCCATGGAAAGATTAAATAATAAATGTATAACCCTTGTCGACCTGGAAGAACTAAGTAGTTTGAAATCTCAAAACAAACAAATATTTTTAATTTTTTTGTATATATTTAAATATAACGTTCTGATGCTATCCGCTCGGAAAGCGAAGGACACCATCTCGAACTTAACACCATAGATGATATCTATCGGCTCTTCTACCAACCCTACCCTGCTTGATAGCTCAGTCGTTGAGTCGTCGTGCATGTAAATACAGAAGGTCGCCGGTTTCGAATCCGGCCAAGCGCACATGGGTTTTTTTTCAACACTATCGTGCGCTGGCCCATCTTTCCAGGGAAAGATTTAATATGATCACCCTTGGCTACTGGAGACTAAGAGTGTTAAATCTCAAAACACAAATATAATCGTTATGTTAACTATACATTTCTGATGCTATCCGCTAGGAAAAGCGATGGACACATTTCGGCCCTAACACCTTAGACGATACTACGCTCTCTACCCACCCTGCTTGATAGCTCAGTCTGTTAGAAGAGCGGTCGTGCATTAAATACGAAGGTCGCCGGTTCGATCCGGCCAAGCGCCACATGGGGTTTTTTTTTCAACACTAATGTGCACTGGCCATCTCCAGGGAAAGATTAATAACTGTATACACCCCCTTGTCTACCTGGAGAACTAAGTAGTTTTTAATCTCAAAAAAATCCAAACAATATATGCGTATAGGGTGGGGCTCTGAGCTGGTGGGTGGCGGGGCAGTGTTGCTGATGCTATCCGTGGAAAGCGAAGGAACAACCTCTCGACCTTACACCTATGGACGATATCTATCGCTCCTTTCTATCGACCAACCCTGCTTGATAGCTCAGTCGGATAGAGCGTCGTGCCATGTTAATACGAAGGTCGCGGTTTCGAATCCGGCCCAGAGAGCGCACATGGGTTTTTTTTTTTTCAACACTACGTGCGCTGGCCCATCCCCAGGGAAAGCTTAATAAATGTCTACACCCTTGTCTACCTGGAAAACGAAGTAGTTTAAAATCTCAAAACAAATATAATCGTAGATGTTAAATATATACAGTTCTGATGCTATCCGCTAGGAAGCGAAGGACAACACCTCTCCGAATTAACACCTTAGACATATCTATCGCTCTTCTACCAACCCTTGATTGGATAGCACAATCGGTTAGAGCGTCGTTCATGTACACGAAGGTCTCCGGTTCAATCCGCCAAAGCGCACCTGGGTTTTTTTTTTTGTTCAAACTATCCGTGCGCTGGCCAATCTCCAGGGAAAGATTAAATAATGTATACACCTTGTCTACCTGGAGAAACTAAGTAAATTTACAATCTCAAAAAACAAATATATCTGATATGTTAAATATACAGTGCTGATGCTATCCGCTAGGAAAGCGAAGGCCAACCTCTCTAACCTTACACCTATAGATGAATTCTATCGCTCTTCTACCAACCCTGCTTGATAGCTCAGTCGGTTTAGAGCGTCGGGCTTAATCGAAGGTCCCGGTTCGAATACCGGCCAATCGCACATGGGGTTTGTTTCAAAACCCTATCGGCTTGGCCATCTCCAGGGAAGAATTAATAATGTATACACCCTTGCTACCTGGAGAACTAAGTAGTTTAAATCTCAAAAACAAATATAGATCGTATATGTTTTAAATATCACATTTCTGGAGCTATCCGCTAGAAAGCGAAGGACACCTCTCGAAACTAACACCTATATAACTAATCTATCGCTCTTCTACCACCCTGACTTGAAGCTCGTCGTAGAGCGTCTTGCAGTAATACGAAGGTCGCCGGTTCGAAATCCCGGCCAAGCGCACATGGGGTTTTTTTCAACCCTATCCGGGCCTGGCCATTTCCCCCTCAGGAAAATTAATAATGTAGAAACCTTGTCTACTGGATAACTAAGAGGTCTTTTCGAATAAGCTCGCCTGCAATACCACGAACGTGGAAAAAGAGAACAGTGGCGAAAACTCCAGGTGCAAATGTTCGGAGGCCGAGAGGATTTCGGGCAGCGATAATCCGGCTGAACTTGCCAGACACTGGGAAGGACGAGTGAGGGTAGACGCGATTTAGAGAGTTACCTGGAAGGAAATTTGACAAGCGTGTTAAATCGGGATGGAAGACAATAAGGCATAGGGTAAAGGGAGAAGGGGACCCCCGTGCGGGAGCGCTGCCAGACCATGACCAACACAGAAGGCAGCCCGAAGAGAAAGTCAGGAGAAGAGGACAAGTATGGCATAAAGCAAGTCACTGGCTGGCTTCTCCTCTTACAGTCTCTCGCGCCCCGCCCCTTCTGTTTGAGTTCCATGTCGGCCCATAGTTCGTCGATATTCTAGAATCCGGAGTGGAGCAATCAAAAAAAAATCTGCTTGAAGCTCAGCAATTGCTCCCTCCCTCCAGCTCATCCACCTTTAGCACCCCTGTAGCGTAGCTATGTTCTTATACTGATAGCTAGATACTCCGGGTCTTATTGTCCCATTTTTAACAAATGCTAGACATTATGATTCCTTCGTACCAGAGAAGATGAGAAAAACTTTTCTCTCATCTCTGATTCGGACAGTTCGTCTGTTTGTCTTTATATGAATCCGCCTGTGAAGGGACCTATTTTTTGCTATAAGGCGATTATTTTATGTCTCTAAGAAGCATAAAAGTGATCAGTTATACTTACAACTGCTAGCATATCTTTTTTCAAGCTGCATGGTTATTTGCATTTACGTTTTTCCTCTTAAGTATTTCTTCTCCAGAGTTTATTTTGAATTGCAGCTCTGGATTAACTAATACTTTAATTGGCCTGTCGGTGTTATTATTTTCATCGTGGGCCTATACTCCTTGACACCCACAGTTCCGTAACAAGATAACCATTTTCTTTTGCTTAACATGGTATTTTCGGAATCCTCTTTAATGCCTATGATGATAACTGCTAGAGCGATGTCGTAGTTTTTTATGTCTTACGTTCATTCTCTATGTTATCATAACTGCTCCTGAGTTTGGCGAGAGTTTTAATCACGAACTTCACCTAACACCATAGGCCTACATGATTCATTTGTAGAAGTTATCTCATAATCTGGGATACTAGAGATTCATTGGGAAAATCGTGTGATTCTCGTCGAGTTTGCATCTTTGGAGGATCTATGCCGTAATTCTATCGCGATATTACTAATTCTGGCTTTGTAATTTCTGTTTACGTTGGATATTAGGTTTCTTCGGCCCGAATCCCAGTTGCTTTATAGCAGAGCTGGTTTCAGGTATATGTGCGGGGTGCATCCTTTCTATTAGTGTTTCCGGGAAATCCCGAGGATACCAAGTGCCCCGCTTCAGTTTTTCCCCCAAAATTGCGCTGTGATCCATTTCTAAATGAACCTTTTCCAGATTGTTTTCTGTCGATTGTCGCGCACTAAGTTTTTTCTTGGCGAAGGTACCGCGATGCGGTCTTTTTTAGCTCTCGGACATCGCAGACCGTGTTGGTACACCGTTCAAGATTCATCTTTGTGCGACTTCCGTGTTGGTTCACGGCGGGTTGTATTGACAATCGATGGCCCCCCCTGATTTTAAAATCAGGTATCATCCAACGCTCGTTTACAACTTGATGCACAAAAACAATTCGTCTTCGCTGCAGATTTTGTCGAAGGATTAAAATCTTATTTTCCTTTGCGTAATTTAAATTCATGAAATTGTTAAATCCTTTGGTTTCTCGTTATTTTTCACTATGATTTTTGTTCGCTTCGCACCTTAGAAAATTTTATTTATTGCTCGTCGATCGAGAGTATTTTTCCGTGTGTTCAACTTGTACACGATTTGGGATAACTTCTGAATTCCGTTTACAGTACCTGACAGACAAGAACTTGCCAAGCCCCACTAGTGGTTTTTTGAGTGAACTTGAGTGAAAGATAACAGAATCCACTCAAACTCACACTCAAACCCCACTCAAACCCACTCAATCCACTCAAAGCTAAAACTCAATACACTACCATTCACCATGAGTCCACTCATTTTGGTTTAAAGAGCTTCATCACTCCATCCCACTCAAACCACTCAAATCCCACTCCCCACTCGTCCCACTCGAGTGAAAAAAATTGGAGTGAACATTGATGAATCACTCAATTTTTGGCAGAACTTTCTGTCCTTACTGTAATTTTCTATCCTCAGAGCTCTAAGCGAAATTTTAAGCTTGATTTTTTGTGGCCAAAATTTCGACTTTCGGTATTTGCCGTGGTAGTCGTAGTCGCGTAGTCGCGTCAGTCACATCCATTTAGCGGCGACAAGTCACCCATAACTAGGTCTTGATATCATAACAACTTTTGCTTACCCGCTACCGGCTACCTCGACATGACCGTCCAACCGGCGTTTTGTATGTAGGTTCGCTGTTGAGTAACGAATGTCCATCGCAGGTATGTGGTAGAGCATCCTCTTTTTTGCCTCTCCCTTCTCGAGCATTCTTCAATCTTGGGCCTTTTTTGCTCGGGTTAACAATTAATGTTTATGGTATACACTGTCTTGTATTCCAAACTGCCTTCTTGATAACATATCTGTAGATTTGAGTCTCGTCCTGAGTAGGTCAAGGTTTCTATTGCAGTGCTTAATCAGTGAAGCTTCCACTGCGCATTTGGTGTGTTTTAAGCTTTATTGTGTTAAAGGTCTCGTATACTGTTACAGGCCCACCTTTCTGACCCTAAGTCTTTGGCTAAACTGTTATTAGTTTTTATTTCTTTTTTGTTTACTTGTGGTTCCCCCTTTTTTTCGGGGCTCTGAGTTCGCTCCCCTCCGTCCTCGCTTCGGCGCTAGTCTGTCGTTGATGCAATTTGTATTGGGTCTACGGCAAGTAAGTATACGCCCGCAAGTAACTACCAAAAGCCCTTGGTGCTTTGTATGTGACTAAGGGCGGGCTAATCCTTACCTGACGTAGACTCTCTCCCATCCCAGTCCCCCTGAGCGAACTCCGCTTTATTGTAGAGTCAGCTGAGAAGGACGTGGATGGCGTGGTGCAATGTTGGGTAATTTGTTACCACGGGGGGAACCACACACTTTTGGGTATGGGGTAATTATTTTAGGGGTAT
>JAMKCH010016132.1:0-94421 GCA_023653785.1 Ophioderma brevispina
GCCGGCATATACCCTAACCCCGGTGAGGGTACACTGTAAAAACATTACAGTGCATTTACAGTAAAATTACTGTTAAAAAAATACAGTATTTGACTGTAATGTGGAAAGTTACAGCAAAATATGTAAATTTTTGCTCAATTTCAGGCTTATGAATGACTTAATTTAAAAAATGGAGCCTTTATTGAAATTATAATGAGCATAACATTATTATTAACACAATATTAATTTCAATATACGATTAGTACTAAAATTGACAGGAGAAAAATACCTGAAATTTTACAGGAAAATACTGGCAGCAATTCTGCCAACAAAATCTCCGTAAAATTACAGCTTTTACAGCAATGTTTTCATTCAAATTTTACTGTAGATTTTACAGTTTGATGTAATCTATTTTACAAACAAACTGTTAAATTTTTCACAGTATATGCACCGTAAAAATGTGTTGATAGGCCTACAAGTTAGGGTGTTTGTAAGGCTTTTTATTCTCCACACAGTGGTTTTTTATTTCTCCACACATTCACAATCTCTGTAAGAACTCACCAAAATATACAAGTTTTATCTGTTTTGATTAAAATTAATATGTACCAGTATACGTAATTTTTACGGTAATTTGTTAGAAGAATTGCTGCCAGGATTTTCTGTAAAAGTACATATTTTTTTTGTTTTTACAGTGTTATGCTAAATGACCAGAAGGATGAGAGAATGATTAACCTACACTGTAAAAAAAATACTGAAATTAAAAAAAAAAAAAAAAAAAAAAAAAAAAAAAAAAAAAAAAAAAAAAAATACAGTATACTCTAAAAAATTAATGTAATCAAAACGCTTTAAAAAAAAAACATATATATTTGGTGAGTTATTACAGAGATTGTGCACGGGTGAAATGTTGTGGAATAAAACAGCACTGACGAACACCTTAACTTAGTAGGACTATCCACAATTTTTTACCATTGCACAAACTGCTAAAATTTACAGTGTGTTGTTAAAATAAACAGTTTACATCACACTGTTAAAATTATACAGTAAATTTGAATGGAAAACTGGAAAAAGCTCTATATTTTTTAAGAGTTTTTATTGGCAGAATTGCTTTGCCAGTATTTCCTGTAAAATTTACAGTGATTTTTCCTGTAGACTTAATGGTATACTTGAAAAATTATAGTTGTGTATAATGATGGTGTTACCATTAAATGTCGAATAAAGTCTTCACTTTAGAGTTTGTCATAATAGGCTGGAAAATTGGACATTAAAAATGACAGTATTTCCTGTATTTCCAAATTACAGCCAAAATACTGTAATTTTTTTAATCTTTTTACAGGTATTTTCCTTGGAAATTGCCACTGAATTTTAACATGTGAAGCTTTTATTGAAGCTTTGGCATTTTAGTCCACGGAGCAATGTTCACTGGGGGGGGGGGGTCGTTTATCCACGGCCTCGTTTCCCCGACTTACCCCCAGAAAGTGGAGATTTGTTTCATCTGAATCGTTAGTCCTAGTAATGCGTGTGTACACCAATCTACTTTTATCAATTCGGGATTTTATCTGTAAGGAAACTCGTATGTATCTGTCCGTAAATGGAGCATGAGCATTGCTCATAGCATCAATGAAACCGCAGGATCGGTATCAACTGAATTTTGGGAATAAGCTTTTCCCTCAACAATATAAATTAATCAAACTATAAAACAGAAGGTACTAGAATCACGCAAGGCAACCTTTAAAGGCATCTCTTTGTAAAGTCCGTAATCCCTGCAAATGATTGATGCTGTAGTCTCGCATAAACAACACATTGCCTCACATATCACATAATACTCTGAAATGATTGATGCTTAGCTCGCATAAACAGCAATTGCCCTAAAACTATTGGCTATGCCTCCTTCACATTGTCACATAAGCCCTGAAATGATGCTTGCATACTTAGCTCGCTAAAACACCCGGTGCCTTAAAACGGCCCTTGCAGGTCTACCACCTTTCTAACAGTTTCTCTGATTGGCTCATTACAGATATAGCATAATAGACCACTGAGTAACTCAATCAAATAGACTTCCTATATATATCTGTACACCTTTAATTTACTTTTCTTACCATGTCTCTGATTGGCTTAATCCACATATTAACCCTAAAATATAACCAATGAGATCAGCCAGCCAGTAGACCTCAGGGGTTAACCAATTGATTCTTCTTCACATATCAATATGCCCTGAAATGATTTATGCTAGCTCGCATAAACGCTCATTGCCCTCAACTATTGTGTCCTTACTTCACATGTCACATAATGCCCTGAAATGATTGATGCTAGCTCGCATAAACGCGCAGTGGGTCCCTTAACTAATTGTTGCCTTACTTCACATAGTCCCACATAATGCCCTGAAATGATTGTGCTCGCTCGCCTAAACGCTCAGTGCCATTAACTAATTGGCGCTTAATACTTCACATAGTTCACATATGCCCGTAGGTGATTGATGTCTAGCATCGCATACAACGCTCACAGTGCCCTGAACTAATTGATGCCTTACTTGACATATCACAATAATGCCCTGAAATGATTGAAGCTTATTCGCATAAACTCTCAGTGTCCCTTACCTCATTGATGGTCCTTACTGACTTCGCATAGTCACATAATGCCTGAATGATTGATGCTAGCAAGCTCGCATAAACGCTCAGTGCCCTTAACCTGAAATTGATGCCTTACTCGCATAGTAGTCACCTAATGCCCGAATGATTGATGCTCGCTCGCATAAACGCTCAGTGCCCTTAACTAATTGATGCCTTACTCAGCATAGTCACATAATGCCCTGAAGTATGATGCTAGCTCGCATAAACCTCAGTGCCCTTAATATTTGCGACCTTAACTTCACATAGTCACATAATGCCCTGAAGTGATTGATTCTCGCTCGATAAACGCTGCATTGCCCTTAACTATTGGCGCCTTCTTTGGGCATAGTCACATAAATGTCCGCAATGATTGAGGCTTAGCTCGCATAAACACGTATTGCCCTTAACTAATTGTGACTTCCTGCCTTACTTCCCTAGTCACATGATGCCCTGAAATGATTGATGCTTAGCTCGCATAACCACTCATTGCCCTTACTAATTGATGCCGTACTTTACTTCACATAGTCATATAATGCCCTGAAGTGATTGGTGCTAGCTCGTCCTATAAACACCAGTTGCCCTTAACTAATTGTGCCTTACTTCACATAGTCACCCATAATGCCATGAAATGATTGATGCTAGCTCGCATAAACGCTTTCTCAGTTGCCCTTAACTAATTGCTGCCTTACTTCAATAGTCACATAATTGCCCTGAAATGATTGATGCTTGCTAGCTCGCATAAAAACGCTCAGTGCCTTAACTAATTGGCGCCTTACGTCAGCATAGTCACATAATGCCTGAAAGTGATTGCTGATAGCTCGCATATAAACGCTCAGTGCCCTTAACTAATTGTTGCCTACTTCACATAGTCACATAATGCCTGAATGATTGATGACTAGCTGCCATAAACGCCTCAGTGCCCTTAACTAATTGATGCCTTACTTCGCAGAGTCACATAATGGCCTGAAATGATTGATGCTAGCTCGCATAAACGCTCAGTGCCCTTAAATAATTGATGCCTTACTTCCCATAGTACAAAATGCCCTGAAATGATTGAGGCTTAGCTCGCATAAACGCTCAGTGCCCTGAACTAATTGATGCCTTACTTCACAAAGTCAACATAATTCCCTGAAGTGATTGATGCTAGCTCGCATAAATAAAACGCTCAGTGCCCTTAACTAATTGGCGCTACTTCACATAGTCACATATGCCCTGAAGTGATGATGCTAGCTCGCCATAAAACGCTCAGTGCCCTTAACTAATTGGCGCCTTACTTTGCATAGTCACATAAGTCTGAAATGATTGATTGCTTAGCTAGCATAAACACTTTTAGTGCCCTTAACTCATTGATGCCTGACTTCACATAGTCACATGATGCCCTGAAATGATTGATGCTTAGCTCGCTCTAAACACTCATTGCCCTTAACTAATTGATGCCTTACTTCACATAGTCATATAATGCCCTGATGAAGTGATTGGTGCCTAAGCTCGCAGTATAAACACTCAGTTGCCCTTACTAATGTCATTTACTTCACATAGACACATAATGCCTGAACTGCGTGATTGATGCCCTTAGACTTACTTTAACACCCAGTGCTTACTCGCTCTTAAACACCCTCATGCCCTTAACTAGTTGATACCTTACTTCACATCGTCACATAATGCCCTGAAATGATTGATGGTTTTAAGCTCGCAATATAAACACTCATTGCCCTTAACTAATTAATGCCTTACTTCACATAGGCATATAATGCACTGAAGTGATTGATGCTTAGCTCGCATAACACTCATTGCCCTGAACTAATTGATGCCTTAATTCACATAGTCATATAATGCCCTGACGTGATTGATGCTTAGCTAGCAATCCACTCAGTTGCCCTTAACTAATTGTGCCTTATTCACATAGGCACATAATGCCCTGAACTGCGTGATTGATGCTTAGGCTTACTTTAAACCCTGTGCCCGTAAATCAATTGATGTCTACTTTCCATGAAATGATTGATGCTAGCTCGCATAAAACACCCGGCGCCCTTACTATTCGATGCCTTGACTTCAACATGATCAAATAAGCCCTGAAATGATTTGATGTTTAGTAGCTTAACCACCAGTGCCTTTAATTAATTGGTGCCTTATTTCACATAGTTTCACATAATGGCCCGGAAATTGATGAGGCCTAGCTTGCTTAGCACCCAGTACCCTTAACCTGATTGGTGCCTTAATTCACATAGTCACATATTGCCCTGAAATGATTGATGATTTGCTAGCATAAACACCTGGTGCCCTTTACTAATCGATGCCTTACTTAACATAGTTACTTACGCCTGAAATGATGATGCCTAATTGCATAAACACCGGGTGCCTAATTAATTGATACGGCTTTTCACTAGGCCCATATGTCTCCTGAAATGATTGTGCTTAGCTCGTTTTAACACCCAGCTGCATTTTAATTAATGGTGCTTCACTCATATAGTCACAATGCTGAAATGATTTGACTTATAGCTTGCTTAACACTCATTTGCCCTTAACTAATTGGTGTCTTACTGCACATAGTCCAAATAATGCCTGAATATGCTTAGCTCACTAAACACCCAGTGCACCTATCTGATTGATTGTCTTACTTCACGTGATGTATAATGTCCTAAAATGATCGATGCTTACCTCGTATAACCACCCAGCTACCCTAAGTTAATCGATGATTTACCTCAGATATCAAATGAAAAACCAAACGCTACTCAAATGTTCTTTTTATCACAAGTAACATAATTGTCGGGGGGAAAAACGACCTCTACTGCCCCAATACAGCTATAATAATCATCCCGTGCATCCTCTTTCCTTCCCTCGTTTTTGCTTTTTCCCGCTCTCTTTCGGCCTCCCTTTTTGTCAGTTAATTAACCTCTTTTCGAACAATGTTTCGTCCCTTATGTTCCGAAACCCTCCGATATTTTTCTTTTAGTATATAAAATAACAGAATTTCTATGGGAAAGGTTGCTTTCAGGGCTCCAAGTGGGACCCCCCCTTATGCACCAAAGGGAGTGTAAAAGACCGATGCACCGGGTGTTCCAAAAAGATTACACAAAGAGCTTGATTTCAAACCCAATTAAAGGATTTTTTTAAATTATTTGTGATTAAATAATAAAGCTCTTCTGTAATCCAGTTGGGAACAACTGTGTAGGAATAATTCTTGGACACTTGCCAATATGCAACATTGTAAACAAATGTTGTTTATTCCATTTCTATGTTATGCAAGGGTGTGAGGATTTTAGTTATTGAATAACAACTTAAACTGGAACAAACATTATTTTGAGGGCACTAAATGGTATAGAAATACACCATATTCTATTCCCAAAATATTAAAAACAAGAGTTGGACGACACTTTTCATGCGAATGCTTCAACAAGGTAGACCAAAAATCTGCAAATAAAAGCTCAGAGGCCTCTATATAATTAGGCATACTGTTATTCATGCATTCATTTGTCATTTAATTCAGCTACTGGCATTTCGTACTCTTGTAAAAGGCCCAAAATAAAAAATAAGTAAGATAGGAAACTAAAAAATGACAGATAACTAGAGGAAATTGTTTTCTGGAAAGTGTTAATTATTGCAACCAATTGGGGTAATGCTATTTTTCTACACGTACGTATGTAATAAAATCTTTACCTGCATATATGAAATCCGAACATGAGCATTTATCATCTCAACACCAACGAATCGTCAATCGTAGCGGCTAAAAAAAATGTAACGATGACCTGTGTGTTACTTCTAAAGGATGCCGGACATGGTCCCCCCCCAAAATAGATCGTTTGTGTGCGTATAATGATGTGTATTACATGGAATAGTATCGTATATGTACAAGTAGGTCTGTGTCATAAATGAAACAATTACTCGCACCCCATCTTCTAACTCCTTTCTCTCTCACTCTCACACCTTCTATTCCCTCTTATCCCTATATCTTTCCCTATCTCAGGCTCATCCCCTCTCTCTGTGAAAAAAGGGGGGATAAAAAGGGTTAAGCCTATCGCGAGCAAAATGATAGGAGGGGCCTCTGAAAAGTGAGGAGGGAGGATGGCGGGTTTGTATTTTTTCTACTAAATTATGATACTGAAATATGGCTGTCTTCACAAATTGATTTACCACCACCTTTCGGCGATCTTTTTTTATTTAAGCTTATGAGAAAAAAGAGACCCTCTCAAAATCACATAACAAAGTGATGTGGTTGATTAATAACGAACAATGTCGAGATTGAAACATCTCAATTAAGAAATTGAAAAAATAAAAAAGTTCGACCTTATCCCAAGAAGTGAGGAGGGAGAGATAAGAAAATCGGATATTTGTTATGTCAAAGTGTCAAAGTTATGCCATACAATTACCATTTCTTAAAAGTGACAGGAGGCGCATTTTCTCTCAAATTGCACTTGTTGATCGCGTTTAACACCACCTTACCGGAACATTTCGAAGGTTTATTGGACAAACAAGTGCAAAAGAAAACCGCAAAGTTTGTTTTGATTGCTGCTACCATAACGTCCCCTATAAGAGAACCATGCTTCGTTTTCTAGTGCCACGAACAAAATTATAAATCATTCTTATTACATAAAGACGGCCATGTTCGGCTATCACTTCAGGTGGGCATTAATATAGGCATATTCGAAAAAACAATGGGGGCGTTCTTCCGGAAATGTCCTCAGGTCTCTTTAATAAATGGATCATATGAATGTAAGAAGAAATAATAATAACAATAATAAACTTTGTATTCGGGCCTGTTACGCAAATCATTCCATTGTTAGGCCTAAAGTAATAGAGTTGAAAGTAGCACTTCTTCAGGAAGCCAGTGATACCATGGATGTTGAAAATTGGGTTGATGGTATCTGCTATTGCCTCTGTTGATAGGAAAAGTGAAAAAAAATCTGTCACCTTTGAGTATTGCTTAAAAAATACAATAGTCTGAATACCCTACATAAGATTACAAGTGAAGATTCACTCATTAATGTCATCATTGGCGTTGGACGTTTCACAACCTCAAGTTCATGCTTAGCAACAGTCTTCTAACAGCATGAAGGCGCAAGTCACAATGGGAATCCGGGGGCGCTGGTTGCGGACCCATAGGCGTAAAAAGACCCATAGGAGCGTCACATACGTCCATCCAAGACAGCCAAAAGGGATTTTCTTTGTCCTTTTTTCATGTCCTTTTCACCACTTATCACCGCTTAGCGCCGGCGTTCTATACGACGATTGGTCGAAATGGAATTTGTGATTTTTGGAGCCAAATGTCAACATTGTAAGAATGGTGATAGGGCTGAAGAGTAAATATGTGAAAGCTAACATTTAATTGGTTATTGAAAATTATAGATGATGTAATTCGCCTTTTCAAGGACACGCTTTCATGGGTGATCTTTACATGACGCTACTGCAGGCCAAGACTAACAGATGTAGTTATAACTCTAAAATTGGAGTTCATTTGTTACCTTAACTTTGAACACATACGACAGACAATGGAATTGACTCCGTGACTTGTAGACCCCATATGATTTGCAATTTGTATTTTTAGGAAGTTTCTAGACCAACGACTTTGTATGGCAATACAATTCCAACGAACCAAGCCAGGTGACGTCGTATCGTAATTGGCGATTAAGCGACGAAAAAAGAAAAACCTGTGTTTTTTTACGGGCGAGCGGACCTTTCAGTAGGGTCGGTCGGGTGGTCGGGCGAATTTTTCTTTTTAAAATTTTTTTTTCTTTTTGGAGCTCCAAATTGGCTTAAAATAAGCCCCAAAAATCTGAAAATTCAAGAGAAATATAAAAATGTTTACAAACACATTTTCTAAATTTTTTTGCCAAAATTGACAAATTTGGGCTAAAAAAAAGCCTGATTTTACATGATTTTTGGAAAAAAACTAAAAAATTAAAAAAAAAAAAAATCTGCAAAACGGAAAAATCAGGTCGGTCGGGCCCGTTTAAACAGGGTTTTTATTTTCTCGCCTAATCTCGGATTTTATGCACATGCATGATTCTAATGAATATCAGGAAATGATTTTAGCTAATTTGAAAATTCCTGATGTCCAGATGGCTTAAGCCATTAGGAATCAAATTCAACACAGTGCTTTGGTTGTAATAGGGTGGTCTGAAAATATAAAACCCTTTTGATAGCAATTTTACAAAAATTTCCAAAAACTTATTCTTTTACGTATAGACCTTTAGCATGTTGATTTATGTGCTAGAGAATCAGAATTCCAGGGTGACCAATCGGTCGGTATAGCACTCATGGCGCTAAGCGTGAATTAAGTGGTGAAAAGGTTCTACGAAAAAGGGAAGAATAAGGTTATAAGGTTTGAAACGGTATATCGGGTACACAAAAATTCCTTAACGGCATGAAAACTTATTATGGTGCGCATCTTCTTGCCATTTAAAGTGTGTGATATATGCGGCTCAGCTATGCCAATGAGCTATTTAAATATGCATAAGTGCTGTATCGCTAAAACGATATACAAAATTCCTTCGCTATGTGAAAGACCACTCTGCCACACTTTTTGTGTGAATCGTAATTGGTCAAAGTACTGTGGGCCAATTAACGGGGCATTTTGATGCAATTGATCTAATTAAATATGCGTTAATTACTGGACACTGAAACAGTACGTCAGATATACAAGGCTCCTTCGCCCTATGTCAAAGACCAATATGCCATACATATTTGTGTGAATTATAAGAATCAAAGCCGCACTTGTGGGCCAATTAAAGGAGTATTTTTGATGCAATTAGTTTAATTTTAGTATGAGTAATTGATGTATCGCTGGATATGCAAGGGGGGGAAGGGGGGGTGTCGGGGATAGTGGGGTGTCTCGGGGAGGGGTGTGGGTTGGTTCTCGGCGAGGCGGAGGGTGGGGGGTGGGGAGGGGGAGGGTGGGGTTCATATAGACTTTATACATTGTAGTTGCATTTATGCGCATGTAAGTGATCATGACATTCGGCGGGGACAAGTTTTAAGCATTAGCGTAAATCCGAGTTCGCCTTGTTTTGTGATTATAGATGCGTTAGACGTTCAGAAATTATCATAATCAATCCCAATTTGATACTTTTATCATTATCACGAAAACATTAGTATTTTATTCTTTACAAAATCATATTATGAGCATTTTTTGGTATAAATGGTATATTAATCGGTATATAGGTATAGCATTAAACCAAATTTAGACCTATTAAACACGTTCATCCAAGAAATAAAGAATTTTAAAGAAATGATATCTCCAAATAGTACGTGTCATTACTTAAAACCAACAAACAAAAACCAAAAGAGCTGACACGCGACTCGAACCTACACTGCAATGTATCAAACACATGTCAGTACTTAGGGTAAAAAGTGTTCAAAACATTCAAGAACCACAAAGAAAATTTCATGATTCATGCTAAAAATTTCAAGTACTAACGCTTGTGGCTAAAATGAGCGTTTTACAAAGTCAGGGGTTTAGGTGTAAGAATATGATTTTTTGTACGATCACAGGACCTATTGAGTGAAATTTCCCAAAACTGGGGCATGTGGATTTAACTCAACACCCTCTGGCTCGAACCCCCCCAAACGAACATGTTTGAATTTACCCAATTACTAGTTGTAACGCCACGAATAGTACTCTCTGTAGGTAGGTTTATCAGATTATAGTGCCTTCCAGTCCAATTCTCGGCCGAAAAACAATTTTCAACCTGAGATAATCGTTCTCTTTGATACATGCCCTCTTCCAATGTATTGCTCCAAATATTACAACGAATCTCCATGTCAGTATAGATTTTCATGTGAAATGACAAATGTTTTGAAACTAGAAGATCGCTTACGTCTACTAGTGGTTTTAATTTTAGGGAATCCCATTCATGGCTGCTGTACTTGTATGTTGGGAGATGATCATGTTAGATTACCTCGCTACAAGGAAGGTTACTACTCGGACGTTAATCTTCAGACTCCGTACTCCGATTTAGAACGCTAGTAGCGAGGTAATTACCGATAGTAATTGCCACGATTTTGGTGACACTCGGGTCAAGTGTTATAAAATTGCCTTTAAGAAAATACAAATTATTGAAGTTGCAGACGAAAGGGGAAAAGGGATACTAACCACAGTGTTCCGCTATTCTACTCCGTGTCCTGTTTTCTTGTTTCTTTTCATTCCTATCCTCTCCAATACGCTTATCTTTAGATTGTTTTGCTCCTTGTCAATCCGCGCTCTTTGCTGACCACACCCCTTTCGTTTTTTTTTTTATGTTTTCTTCCTTTCCCATTTTCCGGCCCCTCACGCCCATCGTCCCTACCATTTTACCTTTTTGCCATTTTTTCTACTCCCGGCCTCTTTCTTACTATGTCATCGATATCACCGCCTTCCGCTGGTGGTTAAAGGTGAAAGGCCATGCGTTGAACTCAACACCAAAAAGGGTGGAGGCGTCAAACTTTTCATATGAAATTGTTTTCTGGTCATATCTGTGCTAAGTACAGAAGTATTAAGTGATTTTGGTCTAATATTTGGTTTGTTAATTTTTGTTTGTCAAAATTTGGTTAGGCTCTCTTGATTACCAACAGAGTTATGACAAATCCCCTCGGCCAAAGAGAGGGTGGACGCGGCAGCGGCTCATGTGGCAGCGTCTCATCCGTACAAAACTCTAAATTTGAAGTTTTGCATCTCCCTTTACAAAAATTTCACACTTTGTCAAAAATAATGACATTTTAATATTTTGGTATAACAAGAAAGCTATAATCTTTCTCTAAGACACTATCTTCATAAAATCACATGATATCAATGTTTTTGGAAAGAGGATTGAACATTTCCCATGTATCCCTATACCAAAGTAATGCGAAAAAGCACAAAAAGTTATCCCAAATCTTCTGAGCAGAAACACTGGGAATTATTTTAATCCCACTATTATTCGTCAAAATATACATTTTTGGAAGGAAATTTGATAAGGAATTCAAATGGAGTTAGTGTTGTTTTTGAGGTTTGGTTAAAATGTTTTGCCGAAAGTTATAACATTTTGTTGAAACAAGAACATTTTGATTTCAACCTGCTAACAAAAGGGTACCAAACAATAAATTCGAATTACATTTTTACATCAAATTAAACAATATAAGAATTGAAGTTCAATTGAACATATTGCATACTGAAATTATAATATTTGTGAATTTTAATATGAAAGCAATTGTTTCACCCCTATATATCACCGAGGTCAACCAGAACATTAAATGTATGTATGCAGTTAGCTGCCTTATGGAAGGGAAGGGAAAATGAAAGTAGTTTTTGACCAAATTTAAAATTTTAACTGAAAACTTTTTAGATGTTGAGTTAAAAACGTATGACCATCTATGTATACCTACATCGTTCAAACCATGTGGATATCATCACTCTATTGACGTAACTTAAAAGCAGTGTTGTTTAGTTAGAGGAAAAATTAGGTCATGGAATGCAATATTTTCATTAATGTGTACACTGAAGTTTAATGCCAAATCAAACAACTTCGAACACTTCCAAATACTATTTTTGTTTGACATTCAACATTTTAATAAATTACAACCAAGTATGATTTAGTTATAGTAATAAATATATAAAGGATAGTCTGAATGATACAGGAATGGAACCAAATTTTAGGCTGGTATTCGCCAACCAAAGGGCATTGAAAAAATGTAGAAATAACTTCATAGGTTTTTTACAGTTTGCGTGTTGCGATTGAAAAAAATGGAAAACCAATATACTTTCGGTATGCATTCTGATATGAAAATGGGAGCACGGGTGGTTCTAGTGGAAAAGCGCAGGACTCGAGATCATTAGACAGTTTAAAATCGTTAGTTCGAGCCCTGCTATGTTGGGCAACGTTGTTGTGTCCCTGGCAAGATACTTAATCTCATTGCCTCGTCAACCAAAGCGAAAACTTGGGGAGCTGTTATGGGATATTAATCTAAGTGCTGATAATAATAATACTAATAATCGGTTTTTTTTTTTATATAGCGCTTTATCACTGAACATTCTCCAAGCGCTGTTGCCTATATTATATTACGCGCCATTATGAAATCATCACAATCATTTCGCTTCATCTAGGTGGCTGCTGGCCCACCAATGGCGCAATCCCTATCAGCACTTAGAATTGTAATATTCCCCAATCATAACGTGATAGGCATGTGCGCTGGCGTTGTGACGATTTGGAAGGGAAGCGTAATTTAATAATATTGCAACCAGCGTTTGTAATCCTGTGGAAAAGGAAAAGGCGTTATATAAATGTCGAGATTTATTATAAATGATTTTATCATTTACTGAAACACCAAAAGTAACACCAGACATCTAGTTCCGCCGGAATCTACATTCATTTTGCAAGTCATTTTACCCCGGCATGTGCAGAGTAGATCGATACGTTTAGTCGATAAGAAAAAACTACAAGAGAGAAAACAGTAACACATTATTTTAGTATTTAATTATTCGAAGTCTTATACAATGATAGTGCTAACGATATATCTTTCTTTTTTTTTTCTTATGTTACACTACGAAAATTTAGAGTAGCGTATGTCTTATTTAGGTATTTGGTTTGTAATTATGGCTTTGGACATGTTTTCCAGCATAAACAACAAGCTTTGAAAGATGAAATGATTGAAAGAATTTCTTGCAAGTTTTCAGCCAGTTTGCAGTACAAAGGACATCTCATCAAAACATCTAGGATTTTGAAATATGCTCTACCGGTCGGGTCGATGTTTTTGTCTCAAAATCTGGAGATTTTTAACCAATCCAGCGACGAGCTCGTAACGACCTCCACCAGACTTGTTGGGTGAGTATTCGCAGTATACGGTCCGTAGGGACACCCACCAAAAACTGGGAACGGAATATAGAGAACCTAACCTGATCATTGGTTCTACAATATTTTATCTGGAAAATGATCTGAGAAACCGCCCTCTACACGCTGGTTAAAGGCAATAATTTATACCTATATGTTTCAAAAACAAACAATTTTCTTATAGATCTGTTCGGTTGATAATACGGTTTCTAAAAGGGTATTGTTACACAGTGCCCTATGTACGACCGGTTTTAGCACAATAGGCTGAAGACAGATTCAGGCGTCTCATTTACAGGCATGGCCCGATTTTGTTGAATGAAACCGTTCATTGGTGTCATAATAAAAATAAGAAAAAAGTATATAAATTATATTTCACCTTTAAACGTAGAAATTAACAGATATGGCCTAGTGATTTCCCATAGACCTGTGGATCCCGGCCATATTTGTCATTCCTGATCATCATGTCATAGGGACAATGCGACCCGTATATTTTCGGCTTCTACAGTAGCGAACAATTCGCACCTTTTTTAAAACAAACTGATTGATTCTGAAATTTACTTACAATTTGACCTTTAACCTGTTTTGCCTTAGCACTTTGGGTAACTATAACCCTCAGATGGGCAAACTAATCTTCTGAAATTCTTGGAAGGTAGTGAGTGATCATGAGAATATACTCGTAAAAACATTTGCCCCTTTATATTTTGGACCTCTGCTATAAGCCTTGTCCCTTTGATATCTCGTTGTGTCCACATTTTGA
Organism: Ophioderma brevispina; assembly: GCA_023653785.1. Lineage (NCBI taxonomy): Eukaryota > Metazoa > Echinodermata > Ophiuroidea > Amphilepidida > Ophiodermatidae > Ophioderma > Ophioderma brevispina. The sequence continues at coordinate 14,121 of JAMKCH010016132.1, forward strand.
ATTATTAATTTTATAATATATTTAAAACATATGTGGTATCATCGGAAACTTGTTTCATTATCTTTAATGTGTGCCAAGATTAATCCATGGTACGTTTAGGCCAAGCGACAGTCTTTGAATCAGTAGGAGCTTTTCCCCTATCCACGGATTCCCATTTGAATTGAATGCATGGCAGGCAATTTTTTTAAACGACTCCCCAACTGATGATAAGAGTATGTCTATGCTTATATCAAAATAAAGTGGTATTTTAAAGGTTGTAAAGCCAGTTGAAGTGATAATGGTACAGAGTTTTATTTGAAACACTTTTTTTCAAGATTGGCATATTTTAGTCTGCAAATATAGACAATACTTTGAAACAAAACAAAAACCTGAAAGGTGTTCCACCGATGTCTGTCCTTCATTAAAGGTATGCTTCATCAACTCCTCCAGAAAACTGATATAATATGTATCAATTATTTTTCAATGATTTTTAAGAGGATGAAGAGGGCCGTTCAGTACCGTCGTCGTAAGAAACGTTTAAGAGGGCATCGATGAACAATTGTGACTGAATTTTGGTGGGGTAAATAGTCACAGTTATTCTGGAGTCACTAAAAGCCCGATATTCTCTATCTGGACAATGATTTCCTTTCGCTGACGCCATTCAATTATGTTAATCCATGGACAGAGCGCAAAACCAATAACTTTATCCAAACGATGTAGCTCGATCTATGCCTAACCGTATGTGGTGAATCGATCTTTGCCAGCAAATGAAAAGATAATGAACAAGCTTTAGATGAAACCAGACTACTACCAAATTAAAATGACGGACACAATCAGGGCCAAATTTTTACTCACCCTTGAAGATTAGACACTCAATGATTTCTTACCTTGTATTTGTGGTTACTGGAAAAGTTTGAAAATGGGAAGAAAAGGTTAAATTTTTGATTTGTTATATTTTCTAAATAAAAATCATGGGTGCTGAGGCTGAATGTAATATTTGCTCCTATATAAAATTGAGAAATTTCCAATTTTAGCCACCATAGAAATAGTTCTCAGCTTAATCATGTTATCCTTTCAGTTGGGGATATTTTTACGGAAAGTTTTATATCAGTTGCCAAAAAAAAAATTTAAGGACTTTCAATTATTTATAGGGTGGTCACTCAGTTGAAATCTCAGTTCACCTTTACATGGGTGCGCTACTGCAATACATGACCACCCCGAGATTCTCCTTTTTTGCGACAGGGATCTTGAGTTGTCACGACGATACATGAGGATGTTCCCGATACTACGGTGTGTTTTGTGCGTCGTCACTCAATTCGGTGAACATGCAGTACACGTTGTTTGTCTGTCAGCGAGTTTGAACCAATTCTTCATATCCTTGGCGCACTCCTAACGATCAGGTAAACCAAAAAAACATTCCAAACCAATATTGAAATTATTCGCGCCCTTAAAATTTGTACCAAAGAGCACCTAATTTGTAAAGGTTATAACTTGTCGCCCAAATTAATTAAAGGCAACTGTAGCATGTGTAGAAGACCCATAATTGTATGGTTGCTTTCTGCATTCGATATTGGTGAGACGCCATAGTTGGGTCATTTGGAGCAATGACCGTACCGGGGAGAGCATGGTCTCTGAGGAAAAAGATGAACAATTTGAGCCCATTTTTTGAAGACTATCACATGTCCGTGAGTGATAACCTCACTCCACTTTGTTTCTGATATCACTTCTACCCACACACTTTCGCGCTATGTTCGACGGATTTGGATCTAACCTGGTGTGTACCGCTATTTTCTGTTTCCGCGTCGTCCGATATCTGTCACATATTTTATACCTCTTATAATCGTTCCGCCCTAATCATGTCAGTACTTTTACTCACAAACCTTTACTACCTTATTTTTTCTCTTTTGTTATATCTTTTACTATGACAGTCTAACACACCACTTTCAGTCAGAACCTCTATACCCCAGCCGCGCCCCGTATTTTCCATTTTCCACCCCCCGCCACAGCCCCTCATACTAGATTCATTTTTTGATCATTTTTTTTGCATCCACATCCCAGTGTCTAGTATGAATTTCCCCCCCCCCTCTGGATTCCCGCCCCCCCCCCACAATTTACACGGACGTGCCCCCAGCGTCACCACTCGCCATTATTTCATATTATGTGTTGCCCACTCTATATCTTCCCACTAGACAGACAATTCTTTACTCTTTTTTTCCACCACAACTGTAGATGATATGATGCTCTGACTTCACTCCCTTCCCACCCCCCACACCCTGTTCCACAACAGCGCGTATCCCCACTTGCCCCTTTTATATTTTGACCTCTGTATAAGCCTTGTCCCTTTGATATCTCGTTGTGTCCACCATTTTGAATTATTAATTATAATATATTTAACAATGTGGTATCATCGGAAAGCCTATTTCATTATCTTTAATTTGCTGCCAAGATAATTCCAATCGGTTACGTTTAGGCCAAGCTACAGTCTTTTGAATCAAGTAGTCAGCTTTTCCCCTATCCACGGATTCCCATTGAATGCATGGCAGGCAATTAAACGACTCCCCAACTTGATGATAAGAGTATGTCTATGCTTATATCAAATAAAGTGGTATTTTAAAGGTGTAAAAGCCAGTGATAATGGTAAGTTTTATTTGAAACACTTTTTTTCAAGATGTGGCATATTTTAGTCTGCAAATATAGACAATACTTTGAACCTGAAAAGGTTGTCACCGATGTCTGTTCCTTCATAAAGTATGATTCATTCAACTCCTCCAGAAACTGATATATATATATGTATCAATTTATTTTTCAAATGATTTTTAATGAGTGAAGAGGGCGTAGAAACGTTAAGAGGGCATCGATAGTAAATTGTGCTGATTTTGGTGGGGTTAAATAGCGTCACATTTATTCTGAGTCAATAAATAGCCCGATATTCTTCTATTCTGGACACTGATTTCCTTCGCTGAACGCCATTCAATTTAATGTTAATCCATGGACAGAGCGCAAAACCAACGACTTGAATCAAACGACTGTAGCTCGGTCTATGCCTAACCGATGTGGTGAATGATCTTTGCAGCAAATTAAAGATAATGAACCAAGCTTTAGATGAAACCAAGACTACTACCAAATTAAAAATGACGGACACAATCAGGGTAATTTTTTACTCACCCTGAAGATTAGACACTCAATAGATTTCTTACCTTGTATTGTGGTTACGGAAATGTTTGAAAAGTGGGAAGAAAAGGTAATTTGATTTGCTTATATTTTCTAATATAAAACATGGGCTGAATTTAATATTTGCTCCTATATAAAATTAGAAATTTCACAATTTTAGCACCATAGAAATAGTTCTCAGCTTAATCATGTTAATCCTTCAGTTGGGGATATTTTTACGGAAAGTTTTATATCAGTGCAAAATTTAAGGACTTTCAATTATTTTAGGGTCACCTCAGTTGAAATCTCAGTTGCACCTTTAATGGGTGCGCTACTGCAATAATGACCACCCCGAGATTTTACCTGTTTTTTTCGACCGGGATACTGAGTTGTCACGATACATGAGGCATGTTCCCGATACTACGGTGTGGTCGTCACTCAAATCATCGGTGACCATGTCAGTACAGTTGTCTTGTCTGTCAGCGAGTTTGAACCAATCTTCATATCCTTGGCGCACTCCTAACGATCAGGTAAATCAAAAACATAAAACAATATTTAAATTATTCTCGCTTACAATTTGTACAAAGAGTACCTAATTTGCAAACGTATAACCGTTTCTGACACTGCTCATTATGTCGCACAAATTATATTAAATGAACTGTAGCATGTGCAGGAAGACCATAATTGTATGGTTGCGTTTCTGCCTTCGATATTGTTGGAGACGCAGCCATACCTTCTCTTCCCTGAATAATTGAGTTGGTGCACCGCAGCCACACAGCATCTTCAGCATAACGATCGGCGAAACTTTGTGCAGCTTTATCTTGGAATAACGAGGCCCAATTATGCTGCATTGCTAGATGTTGTGCGCTTTCATCAGCTTCCAAAACAGAATCGTCTTTTTCAAACAGATCTAAAGCAAGAGCAAAAAATGAACATAAACCACAATGGCAATGTAGTGAAAAAAGTAAATTTCGGATGAGAAATACAAACCAATTTTAATAAAGACGCCTTAAGGCGCAAAACTATAAAAAATTCCAACCATCAAAACAAACTTCGTAAACTACTTACCTTCATCTATTTCCCCGTGGATAAATGTACCCCAGAGCAACATAAATGTCAAGAGAACGAACTCAACAGCCATTTTGTCATAAATATCTAACAATGGTGGAAAATAAAATTCCTCTGTATCTAACCGAATTGATAACTCAAATATTGTACCCAACCAGATCCGGTTCCATATGGTAAATTTTTGCGCACTGTTGTAAACATGCTAGAACCTATTGCGCATGCATGACACCAGTGGAGTGGCGGAGATTTCTTCGTGCTTTCATTGTTTAGGGGGATGAATAGAGCATTTCCCTGAACAATGAAAGCACGCAGAATTCTCCGCCACTGCATGACGCCGACGTGTGTTTAGTGAAAGGCTAAAAAGAAAGTTCAAGATTGTTTCCAGTATATCAAAATATACCTAAAAGTATAGGTGTTATCGGCCACAATAATTGCAACTATATAGATTTTTAGGGTTTGGGTCATGATAGATCGGTTTGACCAATTTTATTAAAATGTCGATATCAGTTTAGTTTCAGTCTAGTTAATTCACCATAGACAAAATATATAATGTAACAGAAAATACATGTGGTAGGAGACCAATACAGGGCAGATGCTCGAATTTCAATGGCCACCTTGACTAACTAAATATTGTTTTTTTATTGACATAAAATATCTGAAATAAAAGCGGGTTACCGTACTCATTTTGAGATACAGGGTGAGTGAAACAGCTGACTCCAAAAGAAACATATTGCAAAATGATTCCAGTAGGTATTAAAACTAAAATGCGAAATGCGCTTTGTTTATTTAAAACGAAGTCCCAAAATGGCTCAAATCGGCCGAACGGCAAGTCAAAAAAGGTGTAATCATATGAAATTATTAGTTTATAATTAATTTGGGATTTTCGTCTGAAAAAAAAATGCAAAATTTCTCAGCAAAATAAACGTTGTACGTTTGTACATGTATAATCCATATGCCAGTCTGTCTGCATTGGAGGCACTTGAAGCTATAAAGTGCCTTTACCTTCGTTAATTGGTAAATAAATGAAGGGAATGACTAATTGGTAAATGATAGAATGGTCATTTTAAATGTAAATAAAGGAATGGCGCTTTTAAAGGTAAATAAAGGAATGGTCCTTTAATTGATAAATGAAGGAATGGCCCTTTAATTGTTAAATGATGGAATATCCCTTTAATTGGTAAATGATGGAATAGCCCTTTAGTTGGTAAATTAAGGAATGGTCCTTTATTTGGTAAATGAATGAATAGCGCTTTAATTGGTAAATGAAGGAATGACCCTTTAATTGGTAAATAAAGGAATTGCCCTTTAATTGCTAAATGAAGGAATTGCACTTTAATTGGTAAATGATGGATTGACCCTTTAAAGGGGCATTTCGTGATCCACAGCCTCGTCCCCTCGACTTACCTAAAAAAGTTGAGATTTTCATATCATCTGAACCGGTAACATTAGTGATCCATTAGTGATGCAAATTCGGTCGTGTCTGTAAGAAATTCGCAATTTTGTAATTTTGGTCCGTGATCGGACAGAAATTATAGCACAGTGGCCTATGGGACCGTGGGAAACGAGCATTTGCTCATAACCCAAAACCGCAAAGTCGGGATCAGCTAAAAAGTTGTGAATAAGCTTTTCTCAAGAATATCTAGTGAACAATGAATAAAACAGAAGGTGCTGGAATCACGAAATGCACCTTTAATTGGTAAGTGAAGAATGGCCCTTTTATTGATAAGTGAAAGAATGATCTGTTTAATTGGTAAATGACGGAATGGCCCTTTAATGGTAAATGATGGGAATGGTCACCCCTATTTGGCCTTGATCAATGCTCTATGTTAAGACCAACAAACTTGCTATTTATTTTTCACACTGTATTGTATTATTGTATTATTGACATTTATTCTCAATTATTTTGAACACTCCCTGGCGGTATGTTGTGCACACTGCATCCACAAGGCTACCTTCTGCCAGACCCAGGGAGGATCCTGGGGAAATGAATTTACTTGGTTAGTAGGGCTTGTACCCGTCTACAATATACCTAAGTTTGAATATTCTAGCTCATCTAGAAAAAATATGGCCAAATGTTGATCTTTTTGTGTAATGTTCATCTGATAACAACATCACTGCTATCAACGAGCTTCCCTATATGTCAGTTGCGGCATCTTTTCTTAGATAACGCGATTTTGCTACATATAGAAACATATAACGTTCATCGAACGTATGTGTCGTTCTGTCGGTTTGTAAAAAGGGGACAAAGGTCACTGTATCCAAGTATCATGAAAATGCGCACATAATGTGGAAAAAGCGGGCAATGGTATGTTTAGGATTAACATCTGGGTCAACATTTGTCACACACACCACACACGCACACACACACGCACACACACGCCCACACGCACGCACACTACCAAAGCAATTCCTATGTGGCGCTTGCTTCGTAGACGACCCAAAAACACGATCGATAGAATACGTTGGCAAGCTTCGCAAAGTTGACAAAGAAACAGGTCAAATACAAATTTATGGTCTATTTCACAATTTTGTGCGGGTACCCCAGTTTTCTCTTGCATAGCTTTTAGCTCATGCTCATACCCATACTGACGAGGACGACGACGACTACGACGATGAAGACGATGATGACGACGATGACATTTCGGAATGCGTTCACTTTATAATACTTATAGGTATGATCAGTTTTAAAAAGTAAAATATAGTTGATGGGTTAAGTTCTGTTTGAATTAAGCATAAAGTTTTCATGGAGAGTTCTTATATCAATCTCTTTGGGGTGGGTGTGGCCGTGTCCCCCGATGTTCGCTTTCCAAAACACATTTTTTCATGAAAATTTGATAGAAACAACTTGGAATTTGAAAATGGTTCACTTTATATGTGTAATGGTTTTTAATGCTTATAGGTATGACTATGATTAACGTTTTTAAAAGTAAAATATACAATGTTGCTCAAAAAGTGGGAATAAAATATTGTTACCACTTTTTATGGAATAATTCTTACCATGCTTACAGTGTGAGGTTGTATACCGTCACACTGCTTGATTGACCAGTCTAATCCGAACATATCACAATTAACCCTTTACGAACTGTGTTCTTAGCCTGAAAGGAAAAGAGAGTATTTGAAGAGCAGATATAAGGATTTTGTTACAATTTTTCACATCAGTCAGTGTACAGATAACACATTTTGGTTGATTTCATGCTGCAATGTTCAATAGTACTCTTTTAAATGTCAATCAGTCACTAATATCGAGTATGGCCGCCTCTGGCACGAATCAGACGTCTGGGCTCTCGTCCATAAACACAACATGTCGCCAGTGTCCCAGCCGTAATCTTCTGTGCTCCCTTGCCCATCGAACTCGAGCAACTCGGTGAACGGTTAGGCGTGGACATTTGGTCATTCGTCTTGCTCGGTAACCATGTTGAAGCAATCTCCGATTTACAGTTTGACGGGAAACGTTGATTCCATAATGTCTTCTTCACAAACGACGAAGACGGCTCGTTGGCATTTTCCGGGCTGTCAGTCGGCGATCATCTCGTCTGGTAGTCAATCGTGGCCTCAAACATGTCAAATGACCAACCTCTCGATGATGTCTGAGGACAATGCTGTTGGGCGAGGCATAGTCTAGGGAACTTTGTGTCACTTTTTGTTGTAAAGGTAACAACCAACTCTGAAAATCGTGTGCTTGTTGGACACAGGCTTAGAGCAGGGAAAGGAACAAACAACAGACGCCTGCCCTTTTATAGCTCCCAACAAAAGGCATTGTTACGTAATTTAAAATTATGCATGGATTCACTTCACCTGGGTAGTGGGGACTCATTATGTAATCATTCACCTATTCTAATATGATTACTGAGGCATTCAAATAGAAATACGTTTTAAGATTGGGTCTGAAAAAATTAAAACTTTATAAGCAAAAGTGTATATAGTTGATGGGTTACGTTTTGTTTGCGGCCAATGTGTTGTGCACTTGGGCAAGGCACTTTACTTCGCTTGCCTATCTCCACCCAGGAGTGAAATGGGAAGCTGTTATGGGGAATATCACAATCTAAGTGCTGATAGGTAGTGCGCTAGTTGGCCTGGCAGCAAACCTTAATGAAGCGACATGATTCTGACGATTTCCTGATGGCAGCGTAATGATAATGGCCAGGCGCTTTGAATCCTCAGGTAAAAAGCGCAATATAAATCCCGCTATTATTATTATTATTATTATTATTATAAAGTGTTTATCGATAGTTCATATATCAAGCTGTCTGGGGTAGGTTACGGGAGGGGGTAATGCAAATTTGATAGAAATAATTTGAAATTGATAGTGCTTACAGGTGTGATCAACGGTTTTAAAAAAGTAAAATATAGCTGATGGGTTCACATTTGTTTTATATAAAGTGTTAATGGACAGTACGTATATTAAACTGCCGGGCGGGTGCGGGCAAAAAAGCGAACGCTTGCAATGTTCCACTTTCCGAAACACATTTTCTCGTGCAAAATTTGGGTGGTAAATCTGGTAACAGTATTATTTTATGAGGCACGACCAACCGTTTTGCAAAGGAAAATTAAATTGTTTTTGTTTTCGCCTGATGTGTACGCCTGTGTAGTGGCTGCAATTCGGCCATATGTGCCGCGTCACATAGCGATGCGGGTGGGTGCGGGCGAAACTTTGGAATATTTAGTTTTCAAGGCATATTTTCTACCTAATAGTTGTTATCTCACACTGCTAAGAAAGCAACAAGAACACCTTCTGTGAGCTTTGAGGCATGTCCAGCCATCTGTGAATATATTTACGCATAATAACTATACAATAGGAAAGGGTAAGAACCTCAATCTGTCCCAGACCCTGGTACCATGCTCAATATATATATACCTTCAGCAATAAGATTATATTTTTGGGTAAAGACCTCTAAATGCGGGGCAATAAGATATAAGTTGGGTAAAGACCTCTAACACATTCGATAATTTTTGGGTAAGACCCCTTAAATAGGATAACTTTGGCCGCTAAGAATCCTGGATTTTGGGAAAGACCTCTAAAATACCATTAAATACATGTATCAAAAATGTGCTCGGTACTGGGGGACCTTACTAACTTTTCCGATAAAATTCAGTGAAGTACAAGTTAACATCATGACTACTTAGCATGAACAATTAATTCCGTAAAAGCAAGTAAGTAGCCCAAGAATCCCCCGTACAAAGACGTCACGACAGTGGGATTCATGACATCTGAACCGATGAAAGTCAGTGTTATAAGGCATCGCCTCCTAAATTAATTTTTGTATTGAGCAATGATTTGCATACTACTAGAAAGAAAGATAGACTCTCCAAGGGACTATCGCACGATATCAGCTTACATTGTTATAATTATAATCATGCCTTTACAACGTAATGATGTAACCCGAGAATGAAATTATTCCATAATCGAATATGAACAAAAAATAATTATTATAAATCCTTATGTTATTAATATAAGTACTTGTCATGCCTTTTAAGTATAATAACATTGGCATACATTGTCACCCCGAGAAAGCTCATAGATTGCATGCAATTATCACCCGAGAGAACTTTGTCGTGACAGATTATGGAAATTTATAGAAATAATGGTTAATTATACTTATATATTATATCATGCCTTAAGTATTACACATTGACATACATTGTAACCCGAGAGAGCTCAAGTAGTAATGCACTATGACATTGCCCCGAGAAAACTCGGTAGCGAAAGATTAAGAAATTTACGAAATAATGGTTAATTATACTTAAAATAGACCTCAATCTAGAAATTAGAAGTAAATGGGAACACCTCCAAGCAGTACTATAGTAACTTGCCTAACCCCCTCCCCCCCACACTTCCAAGCCCCCGTTCAGATAGGACAGTACAGAAAAAATCTTGCGGAAAGAATAACATGTAAGCATCCTTGACAACCAACCTGAAAAAGGGGGGTTCAAGCACCTGAACAGAAAAACGTTTATATATGGGTATAGTAGTAATAAAGAATAATAAACAAAATGTGCGAGTTAAGTCGATGAAATGGACCATCGCAAAAGCATCCAGGAGTGCAGCACAGTTGTGTTGTCACACGTAATCCAACGTCATTAAGCGTGATTTTGTGGATATATCCAGTTTTGTGAGGTATTTATTTAAGAAAGTATATAAAAATCCATGCCTAACGTATAAGGCCACAAATTGCAAAAAACCCTAAACAAAAACTTTTTCGAGAACAAACTCCACGAAATTAACCGAATGAAAGCAATTACAAATTTTTTTTAAGTGAAGATCCCAATTCCAAATTCCTTTCCACTAAAATATAAGCAGCAAGATGAGAATGATACTATTCTGATTCACACCACCATCGAAGGCTTTCACTTCCAAACCGATGCCCAATCTGAAACCTAACTGAACAACAAACAAACGGGTTCATTACACACCAAGGACCACAGCTTACCCTAGGATCACAACAGGACAATAGAAAAGACATGAAGAATTGCACGTTACCACAAAGAGAATCCAATGAAATATTTTGCTCAGCATTAACAGGGGTGCAGAAAGTTGTTCTTACCGACCTCAGGAGCAAACAAAGCAAAGTTCACATAGATACCTACAAAACTTTCAACCATTTCCTCGGAGTCGGGCGCTTTCCCCAGCTCCCTCATTTTTTGTCCCATGCTCCAAACACGCATATCATCATCCATCCACACACAAGCGGACAACCATTCTCACCAAACACAAAACTGTAATACTCTTCATATGTCCAAGAATCCCTTTCCTTAATTTATTCCACAATAGAAAAGTGACATTGTGCCCCACACATAACGCCAAAACATCACACTACAACTCCTATCGAATATCAGCGAGTAAAAGAGCAAACTCAAAGGATATTTTGACCGTTAAATAACACCAACACTGAACACTTCAAAGCTTACAACATAGTACCACCCTTTTTCAAAAGGTTTTGTGTCACAAAACTTGCCACAAAATGATATGTACAATTTAACAACGTTTCGCACCGCAACATGACAAGACAAAACCCGAATTGGCTGGTATTGCTGGCCATACAAAGGAGCAATTTGACAGGGAGCAACCTTTCCGGAAAACCAAAAGTAGCCAAGATAGCCAATAAACCATTTAAATTGGATTTGTAAAGAAATATTATTCGGCGAACAACAAATGCAACATACAACGGACAATCAACAACAACAAGCTTCCTCACACATGGAATAATGTGAGGGGACAAAACGTTTAAGAAATATTTTAAAAACTTAAGAAGCGACAAACGTTTTGAAATCGTTTTTTTTGTGTGTGTATACATTTGTGTTTTGTGGTGTGTGTGCGTTATTTAATGGTGGTGTACGTGTCTGTCTGGTGTTGCGGTGTGGTATTTGAGTGTGTGCTTAATGGATGAAAAAGCGAGCGTGCGCCGAGTAAGTGATTTTAGCGGTATTATGAGAAAAAACTGAAATTTGGATTTAAATGGAAAAAAAAAACACGCAGCCCCCCCTAACAACATATCGGAACACACAAAACTCACCAAACTCTAAAACCTCACCTCAAACCCTCTCTTTTCAAACCCGCACTAACATAGACCTGTAACGATTAAAGCTATTACGTCATCCCGCATACCAAAATACGCTACAAACAATCCAACTTCAATCATCACAACAAGCAGAGTATAGATTAACAGTTGAAGGATTAAAAGCTAACGTGAAAGTGATTTGAAAATAGTCCCCAGCTTGCAATAAATGAATTAAATTTAAATCCAAACAAATTGATTAATAAATTTAGTCATGACTAGCTTATATAGTTCAACAAGCAGTAAAATTCGCAGAACACCGCTACAAACATCTTCACTAGAGTTTATAGTAACAGCACGTTTCTGTACATGTAATAGGAGATGCCACCCAGCCACCAAATCCTTTTAATGTCCACGACAAGCATACCAAACACGCACAACGCAGTAGAGACTGTGATTTTCAACTTGATTCGGATAGTTATTTTCCCAGGCTAGATTGCGAATTCGGCGCTGGTTTTAGTAGGAAACTATTCCGCATGCAGTTCATCCTGGATGTAGAAAATACATATGACTATACACGTTGAGTTAAAACGTCGAACTCGTCCACCAAAGTCCTCCTCTTCTTGTCTACAATCCAGAGTCTCATATAACACAATGTGTTACCTCGTATGAATACTGGAAATACTGGGAAGTTTCCCGACGCCATCCCGACATCACGATACATAAACAATGCCACCGGAATGTAAAACTTAAGAATAGCGAAAACTGGATCGAATTGTTCAGCGTTGAGCATCCGACATGAACCAAAAAAAAACAGTGTAAACGCACAAGTCCGTTCCAAATGTTTGAGTTCAGTAAAGTTCCACGTCGCAATCCTAACATCCGATACATAAACAATGCCAACGGTAATTGTAAACTTAAGAAGAGTAAGTCCGTTCCAAAGTTGATCCAATAACAGAGTCAAATCTTCTTAGAATCGAATTGGGTCCATGCTCTCGGTCCTCCCAATTAGTAAATTGTCACGCGTTGGCTCTCATAGCTATTTTAGCGTTCGGCATCAAATTAAAATCAAATATTATTATTTTGGAGATTTTAAATATTTTAGCTTTTAAAATTAAGGCATATACAGGCTGTCCCCAAAAAAATGGTAACACTCTAGACACAGCTTTTGTAAACAATAAGTACCAGAACTTTTGTTTGGTATGCTGCTAAAGCTAACTAAATAAGCTTTTATTTGCCGTTCTTTCATTTCACAATGCGATATGTAGAAAAAAGATATGCTTGTCCAAAATGAGAGTACAAATCGGATTGGTCCGATTTGCAATGTTACATTTGTAAGAATTGGGTAAAACTTGATTTTGTAACATACGCAAATTGGGATATTGATTGTGTTTAATTGATTGGCCAATTGAGTCTATTGAGAGATATTGACAATCCCTTTTTGAACTTCATTATTGTCATAAAGTGTGAGCATTGTCTTTATGATCATAACTACTTTGTATTTTAAATATTACTCAGTCAGTTCACTTTCATTAACCAAAGCAGCGTTAGCCGTATCAAATCGCTCAAATTACACAGAATTTAAACCCAACCAAAACTAACCCGCAATCATACACTTCCTTATTGGATTCCCAAAAATCTATGATTCTATAGGCAGAATAAACAACAAAAACATTAAGTAAACAAAAACAAAAACAAAAACGAAAGAGAAACTTCCGATAATAAACCTACATGGACGAATGAGCAGGCAGAATTGGAAATAAGACACCAGTGGCAGGTCATAACAGATCCCCCGGACAAGAATGGCAAGACTCAAGCCAACATTTCTCTTGTTTGAAGAGCAGTTGTGGTAGACCCAACGATGAACTTTGGGTAAACACGGTGGCCAGGATCTCAAGTCTTACTTTAATAGAAAAAACACTACAAAATCTATTTGTTTTCTTTTAAGATGGAAAGAAATGTGCTTGAATGCCAAGGTATTCATGTTCATCTGCTTCCAAGTTTTCTAAGGCAGAAATCGGTCCAAGATGATTACGCCCTCTCATAATTGATTAAGCATTCTTTTGTTTTATTCCGATACGGATTGGAATGAAATATATGGCAATTAAAGCTTGTTTTATTGGCTTCAAAGAAATCCAAACAAGCCCCATTCGTACTTTTTTCTTGTTATCAAAATCCCGTCGTCCCGAGTGTTAACATTTTTTTGGGATAAAAAAAAAAAAAGAAAAAAAAAACAGCCTTTAGAGAGCACCACTAAACTATGACCTCCACAGATGGCAGTCACACACCAAGTTACGTCTGGAGATGAAAAACAAAGAGTCGCCACCCGATCATGCGATCGGATTGGACAATAGCTCACATATAAACACGCCAGCCCAGGGGAGACAGGGTTTATAAGAGGCAACTCCTGCCAACCCCAAAGAGGCTCGCAGCACGTGAGTGATAACCCTTGTTTATGTTCAAACTTACGTTTCCATAAACTTAATAGACCCAATTTAATATAATTGCAAGGTTAATATTAAAAATAGGTAATTAAACCTCGTTTAATGGTTTGAGTAACAATCTGAAATAAAAAACAAGGTATAAAGCAATTTTTGATGAAACATTCACGTCGATCCAGACCGTTTCGTGCAGTGTAAAAGGTAGGAACAAGATGGTCGCAAGTGAGGCAATCACAATGTGTCGTCACTACATCAGGTCTGTAATTAAAGTTAAATTGCGCAAATTATAAGGGTTATAGAGTATTTTTCCAACGTAAGTACAGGGCATAGTTTCCGTGTTTCACAGAACATTTTTTTACCCTTATTATCAACTGTTGGTAATTTTTGTACTGGAACGTGGGGAAGATTGTTTTTCTCACATGGTGTGGGTTTAAGTTTTTGTTCCAAAAAAACTTCCACCCCTTGAAGTCTAATAGAGTGCGTCCCTTAATACTGCAGATCAAGAGTGTCCTGCCCGTACATCACAAACTCCATCGAAGGGTTCTTGTTATTGCAGTTTCGAAAGCACTATTGATATCAGTTCGCGGTTGTGTTTTGTGTTAGAAGTCTTGCAGTTGGTGATAAAACAGGTATAGCTGACGATTCCACTCCAAATGCAATGCAGGTCGGCCTATGCGCCATGGCTATCGGACAAACAAGAAAAGACAAACTAAAAACTAGTTTTGTGTATAGTCACTGTCCATTTTGCTTTACCACTGAGAATTCGCGGTTGAGACCTGCAGCCGTTTAATGTACAAAAATGGACTGAGAATCTTAACACAGTTCCTGTCACATCCCCACCGAACTAAGGACTCAGGGTTTTCAAATTAATCCCCACTTCGCTTCTATGAGTACACTTGCGGAGGCGCGGGAATCACCCTCTAAGGCTGAGCTGCAGTGGTTAAAGATAGGCTCTCTCAGGCATGATGATGGCACATTGAGGCGCTCTGTTGGTTTTTATCGTATCGAAGTCCTGCCAAGGTCGCTTTTCGGTTATGGAAATAGCCAGGATTTCACATTGGTGTAGATCTGGCGGCTAGGTAAGATGTGGCGTCTTATTGTTCGCTGCTGGGGAATTGTTGAGCACAAAATCTCCGACATATTTGCTATCTTTGGAAGCTCCTTTTAAAGAATTTATGCCCTCGACCAACCCTTGAAGCGGTTGTTTTAAAAATGATAGTCTAATTATTAATCTGGTCATGAGGATTTGAAAATTTCATTCTACAAAAAGCTAGAGTGCTCCTTTTATAATCAAAACTTTTGGTTCAATTTTCAATCTCTCTCTTGATCAAATCAAAGGTAGGTCGATTTTCAGAAAGGACAATGCCGAGGGTGGGAATTTTCACATTATCGTCCTGTATCTTGTATTGCCTTTCTTTCCAAATATTAAAAGATTTCAATTTAATAGAATATAATCAAACAACAGTGGGTCACAACATCCAATGGGTTGTAATTGTTAAAACAATTTAATACATTAATTCATTAAAAACCAACGTTTCAAATGGACAAGCTTTCTTTGTCAAGGTGAGAGAGACCAGCTCCAGTACAGATGTGCAGTAGAGACCAGCTTAGTAGTGAAGTGAAGTGTAAACACAGAAGAGAACAGATAACAGAAACAAAAGAAGAATGAATAAACAAGGCGTTCCATCTATAGGTGATCCGCAAGTGTAAAAACTAGCCAGAGAGGAAAGTATTGGAAGCAAGATGGGGGAGAAATGGTACATAGAGCCATGGTCGGCCATCCAGGTTACAATAAGGATGGATGGATGGAGAAGGTATGGGAGGAAAAAAACTAGAACTAAGAAAATGGTGGGACCACTGTCGCCACTATCTGACACACGGAAAACACATGTGCCGCCTAGGTGGATAGCCAGGCGGTGGTACCAAAGTCTCTGTGCGTTGGCTCCCGCTCCTAGACCATGAGGACGACATGCCAAGAGTGACGAGGTGGTTCCAATTGGCAACACAAAGAGAATGCAAATTTACTGGATGTGGGGGTGTGACCCGAATGGACCAAACCATGAGTCCGGAAAATGGGAGAGAGAAAGAGACGGGGGAAAAAAAGGGGGAGGAAGACCATTATCATCCCTTTAATGTTGTTGCCTAAAGGTGTGGTGGGTTTGCAGTTTCTGATCATCTGTCAGGTCGGCACTGGCCCATGATGTTAATCTCATCCGTATGTGCCTCTCTGGCTGAGTGTCTGGCAATCGTTATCACGACTGTGTTTAGTATCACCACAGAAGTGCTCAAGAAGGCGTGTCTTTAGAGTTCGTTTCGTTTCACAACGTACTGGAGATGACATATTGCACGCAGCTTTAAACCAAGGTGGGTAAAGGATATGGTAGACAAAACAGTTAGAGGAGTTGGATGGAGGTAGTGTCTCCTCCTGTAATGTGCTCTGGAAGTATCACCAGCTTGTTAGTGTTGGATCTCCCTCTCAAGCATGCTTGTGTTTTACATGCAGGCATTTTACATGGGGAGAATGAGAGAGCGAATCTCGCTTCGGGGCTTCAGTTGGTGGGAGCCTGAGAGACGATCTGACGCGACCACATCTTTGATGTTCGTAGGAGGCGGGGAAAGCAACTATGGTGGATACCGTCTGGCTCTTGCAGCGGTCAGAAGCATGAAGGAATAGGGGAGGTATTTTGTGTATGGTCGTCGCTACAGTGAATGCATAGGTGTATGTGAGACCAGGGAAATCGAGAGCAACTTTTTTTCTTTCTGGCGGTGTTCTAAAGCCCCAGATCTGGGATTTATGGCCCTCTTGATTGCTTTTCGATAACCTTAATAGGGTATTATCCTCTGTCACAAAGATTTTGTTGAGTGCGGACTCTGGTGTTGAGAGTCTCCTCAGTGGAGCATATACCTCTAAGTCTGAACGCCAAGCTTGTATGGAAGCTATTCCTTGGTGTGTTTAGGATGACACGAGGACACTGGGGTACTGATGTGTGTCAGGTAGGTTTGGAATGAGATTACTTCTCCAGATGTCC
Source organism: Ophioderma brevispina (assembly GCA_023653785.1). Lineage (NCBI taxonomy): Eukaryota > Metazoa > Echinodermata > Ophiuroidea > Amphilepidida > Ophiodermatidae > Ophioderma > Ophioderma brevispina. The sequence goes on from JAMKCH010016132.1 coordinate 31,281, forward strand.
ATCACGTAAACTCACCATGACATCAAGAACAGGAAGCCAATTTTTTGGATCTCTCGTGTCAGCTTTGATGTTGGGAAGGTGATGGTTTACAGAGCATTGTGTAAAATTTCAGTTGTTCTTCCCCGTGAGTCCAATGATGAAAAATATCATCGATATATACAGCCAGGTACTGGTGTGTGAGTTACTCGCGGAGAGGAGTTTCTCTCCCAGGTGGCCCATTAAACAAACAAGCTCCAGAGGGCGCCATGCGGATTCCCATCGCTGTCCCAATGATTTGAAGATAGTATTTATCTCCCAGTTCAAAGTTATCTGGTTGAAGGTCAAAGCTCCATGAATTTAATAAGAATGTTGGACGTCAGTGGGCTAGCCGTGAGAAGGTAGTTCCTGGGGATGATGGAATGAAATCATTCTTCGGTATGTTAGTATTACGAGTGACGTCATGTACAAAGGATGGGTTCTGAGGAAGAGGACCCCTGTTGGACATTGATACCAGATAGTTTACGCAGAAAGTCATTGTCGTCCTCACGGATGCTGGTTTACAGTTTGACATGGGGCTTCAGATGTCGATCAACAAAACATGAGATCTTCTCAGTTGCAGTTACCACAACCATGATGATCGGTCTTCTGCCAGTAGGAACCTACTCGGTTTATTGTGGAGTTGGTTTTAGGACGTATTTAAAAAGCGGCCAGGTCTTGGTTGTTTGTTGATAAGAGCTGTTTGCATGTCGGCATCTATAAAACCAGCAATACGGGCTTCCTTGACAGCGTCAGTAACCCTTGGCAAATGTGGCCAGTAGGTCTTATGAAGTTTTTTTGTAAGACTTGGTGTTCTCAAGTTGCCTGTGACATTCAGATAGGTAGTCAGTAGTATCCATGATAACAATGGCTGAGCCCTGTTTGCCTCTTTGATGACAACATCCGTCTGTTCTTGAGATTATTGATGGTGCATCTTCTTCAATGGCTGAGATTGGAATTAACTCGTTGGGAGAAGTGGTGAAGATTTGTGTTCCACCGCAGTAAGTAGGCATCCAAGGCCGGGTATTTTAAGACGGGAGATCGGGAGAAACCGGGTACCGAGCCACGTTTAACGGAGCCACACGACAGCTCCCCCCATACCGTCCACCCTTCTACCTCTCCCTTCATCTTTTGCCCCCCTTCTCTCCTTTTTCCCTCCTGCTATTCACCGCCCCCGTTCCGATGTGGTACCTGCCACTAACACCCCTCTTGTGTTGGCAGCTCACCCCCCGCTCCTTCTTCTCCTGCTCCTCTTGTCAGAACCTTTTTTCCTTCCCCCAGCTCCCTGACTCATCCTTCTGTTGTACAAGTACCCCCTCGACCCCCCTCTACTCCCTTTACCTTGTTCTTATCCCTGGTCATCTTCCCTCATTCCCTTGAAATTCGTTCCCAGTGCTCCTCTCCGAGGGGGACCGTCAAGAATGTGACCTTAGTGAGAAGGAGAAGGGGGAATACGGCGCGAAGAGGAAAAGGTAGAAGAGGGAGAAAATAAGGGGTAATGGAGGAGAAGGCGAATAGCGAAAAGGGTGCGTTGCTCAAGAAGTCAGCCACCGAGTTCTATGGAATGAAAAGGCGAGGAGCCTAGTGTAGGAACAATATTTCAAACCGTTGGAAAGGGACCTTCTTCTCAGCCTCAGACCAACTGATGGAAAGGAGGGGGGACAAAAAGGGGCGTGGGGGACGGCTGATTTCGAGGTAGAGGAAGTTGAGAGTGACTGTTTACCAGTTATTCTCATTCGGCGGGTGGTTTTTAGCCGGGGAATGTTTGATCCATCGTCTAGATCTAGTTTGACGACGGGCTTCACTGTGATTATTGGTGGGAGATATCTTAGAGATCGGGTGTTGTATAAAACAAAGACCTAAGACCTATAAAACCAAAAAGACATAGACCTATAAACTAAGACGATAAAAACTAGACCTATAAAACTAAGACCCCACTGTAAAACTAAGACCCTCTAACTATATAAAACTAAGACTCTAAAACTAAGACCTATAAAGCTAAGACCTATAAACTAAGACCTATAACCTAAGACCTAGTATAAAAATAAGACCTATAAAACTAAGACCGGGTTGGTACATTTGGTGACCCCACTTTGTCTGCTCCCAGTCGAGTTCAGCAGCCTTACGGAATAAAGTACAGGATACATCGCACTTTATTCGTAAAGGCTGCTGAAATTCGACTGGAGCACCACAAAGTGTTGTCACAAAATATACAACCCCGGTCTTAGTTTTATAGGTGCTTTAGTTTTATACTAGGTCTTAGGTTGATAGGTCTAGGTTGTATAGTCGTGTTTTTATACTAGTCTTTAGTTTTATAGTCTAGTTTTATAGGTCTTGTGTTATAGGTCTAGTTGTATATAGTGTTTAGTTTTATAGGGTTTAGGTCTTTGTTTTATACTACACCCTCAGTAGATCTGCTAGCAGTGTTGGTATGGATCTTTTTCAGATGACATGCGTAGTGTGTGTGGAGGTTCTGGTATGCTTTGATGAAAGAATGATGACGAAAAAAATTACCCATCTCAATTTTATCGGCTTTTCTGGCTTGAATATTAGCTTCTTAAACTTTTGCCCCATGGCGTTGAGTTCGTTTTTCAGAGTAATGGTGGAAATGATCAGCATCCACAGCTTGACAAGGGAGCTGGCCAGTTTAAGAATTTCATGTGGTGTGGAGGTGGTGATTGTTTATACAGATTCACGAAGTGCACTATCCAATCACAGAAGAAGATGCTTGTTGAATGACTTGTTCATGAAGCTGAAGGGAATGATGCTATGACTCACGTTGGTGCGGCTCGTACATACATCCGGCTGGTATGGAGTGGTTGTTCTAAATTCAACTGGCAAATACTACAAGTGTGAGGCAGACCGGAGAAATTTACATTGAACTCGCTTGAGTTGGTTGATTGAAAAACAAAGAACGGACAGGCAGGATAGACAATAGCGAGACGAGGAAGCTGGGCAGGAGCCAGTGGCTGCAGGGGATAGATAACAGAGGTAAACACTATAAAAACTGACAAAATTATTCAAAAACTGTCCAGCAGGGTACCAAGGATGGATCCAAAAGGATACAAGAGTGACACACAACATGGGCTACAGAATAATATACATACAAAACGGGTCACACCTCCAATGGGTGTAAAACAATTAATACATTGAATTAAAAACACCGTTTCAAAAGGACAAGCCTTCTTTATCAAGGTGGAGCGACCAGCTCTATACAATGGCAGTAGAGACCAGTCTAGTAGTGAAGTGAAGTGAGTAAAATCCACAGAAGATTATCCAGGAAACAGTAAACAAAGGCAAATCTGAATAACTAAGGAGTTCAACCATATTAGGGTGATCAGCAAGTGTGAAAATCAGTCAGAGAGAAAGTATGGAGCAGAGATGGGGGGAGAAAGGAAAGAAATGGTAATAGAGCAATGGTAGGCCCTCCAGGTCACAATAAGGATGGGATGGATGAACAAACTAAGAACCTAAGAATTTAAATGGGGGACCACTGTCGCCCCAACCTTACACCGGAAACAACAGGGAAAGAAGCCACGGGTTAAGCCTCTGTTGAATGTGGCTTTTCGAGTTTCCCTGCTGGTCTCCCATAAACCCTATTAATTCAACTGTCGTATACCTACAAACTACCCCCTAGTCTTCATGCTTCTGACCGCTGCCCCAACTGCGCGGACATTCCCCCTTGGTCTAAAGGTAATAGAACCAGTCAGCTCCTCCGTAGATACGAAAATCGCCAGGAGACGGGCACGAACCTCTACCTCTGTCGCTCTCTTCTCCCAGTGGGCACTACGGAACAGAAGCAGATGTGCGGTCGGCAGATGGGCATTCTCAGGTAACCACCAAACCGAACCCCCGAAGCTGACTGGATTCCTCCCCACCCATGTAATAAATGCGCTGGCCTGTAAAACACAAGCAGTGAGAGGGAGGGGAGATCCAACACACTACAGCTGGTTGCTAATTAACCAGAGGTAACAGTTACAGGAGTCGAAGTGAGAGGACCCTCCTCCAATCCTCTTAAAGTTTTGTATCATTGTCAATCACACCTGCTTCTTCAAAAGAGACCTCAGTAGCGTAACCACGTTTCCTCCGCCATTTTACTTGAAACTGGCGACTAACGGACCAACCTACACTGCCTAGACTTCTCACCCTGGACTCTCACGAGAACGCTCATGTCTAACCCCTGGGCCATCCCTCTCCTCTCTTCCCTCCCATGATCCGGCGCCATCGCACGAGCCGCGGCGCCGCAAGACTCGGAACTAAGGCAAATCTAATCAATCAAGAAGATACTAGAAAGAAGGCCGAGTTCCTTACGAATAGGCGTTGGCGGAGAGACTGTAAAAAAGTACCTCTCCCTAGGACTGGTAGCACTCTCAGATAAAAGGTTGATCAATGGACAACTTCAGCCAAAGAGGACACAGTACGGATGATATTAACATCATGGCCATTGATCCGAACATTCCACTATGTCTCTCAATTCCCCCCTAAGCTTCACTGACAGCACAAGAAAAGCAAGAACATGAGGAATGGATTTTTTGGGGACGGAAAAATTGGATAAACGAAAAATAAGGCAGCAAAAAAACAACCAAACCGTTAGGCATAAAATAAGGTGAGTGATAGGGCTTCCCCCTTTTTTTTCCACCTTCTCCCTTTATGACTCATGGTGTGGTCATTCGGGTCACACCCCATCCAGTAAATTTCATTCTCTTTTCTTGCAAAATTGGACCACCTCGTCACTCTTGGCATGCCGTTCTCCTGAATGGTGGGGAGCGGGAGAAAAAAGGAATAAGAGACGTGGTATTTTAAGAAGGCGGGTTCCCACTAGGCGGGCCTGTTGTTTCCAGGTGTGAGGTAGTGCGAAAGTGGTTCCCCCATTTCTAGGTTCTTAGTTTTTCATCCCATTCCTTCATCCATCCATCCATCCTTATTGTGACCTGGATGGCCAGCCATGCTCGAGGTACCATTTCTCCCCCCTCGGCTTGCCATACTTCCTCTCCTGGCTATTTTCACACTTGCTGATCACCTTTATTGATTGAACTCCTTAGTTATTCAGATTTCTTTTGTACTGTTCTGGAGATCTTCTGTGGTTTTTACTACTTCACTTCATACTGAGCTGGTCTCTACTCCACATCTGTACTAGAGCTTGTCTCTTTCACCTTGACAAACAAGGATTGTCCCTTTTGAACGTTGTTTTAATTTCAATGTATTAAATATTTGACACATTGATGTGGTGACACACTTTTGATTTATTCTGTATCCCATGTTGGTATGTCACTTTGCTCTTTCGGATCCCTCCTGGTAACCATGCTGGGACAGTTGGAAATAGATTGTCATTTTTTTTCAATTTAATAGATGTTTGGAAGTTTTTAAAATAGTACGATATAGTATGAAATGAAAAAAAACAATTTGGGGTTCGACCAAACATTCGACTTACATGGCCATAGAGATTTGTGCTTAAATTTGATAATGCGTCGAAAGAAAGAAATGAAAGCCACAGTAGTATATTCCTAGACACCTTTGATTTACAATAAATCACGATATTCTTACTGTAACATGGATATTTTTCATTGTAGACAAAACTTTTTCGTACTTTTATCTGTGTTTTTTAATGTGCCTTCTTAGAAATGCAACAGTTAAGATAACTATTATCCCTTGACTATAGTCTCATCACATTTGCAATAAGCAGTTTTTCAAAGAATAACACGGCCACGCGCGAAAGCGTGCAATGAGTTGGAAAGAGGAAAGGAACTGAAACGCGAAAAAGTATTGCAACTAGCTAGGCCAATCACTGATTACCAACAGATACACATGCATAGCATCACATAGGTACATTCAATTTATCGTTAGTCACTTTATTGATAAAAAATTCTGTTGTTTTGGAAAATGTGTCCAATATTTGATCGTATGAATGTGAGTGTTAAATAAAGTTAGTGAAATTTGTTGAAATTGTGATGTAATTTGTCTGTCCCAGAATGTGTTTGATAAGCAGCGTATTAATTTCTTTTGTTGCTGAGTGGGTGATTTTTTTTTTCTTCCTGAGTCCGCCCTCCAATTGAGTAGCTATTGCGTAGAATCCGTGCTGCAGACGATGCGGTCAACCTCCTCCCTATAGCAACACACAAAACGAATCAAAATATAAGAAAGAAATCCCAAGCCGATTTAGGCGCTTTGATGTGGGTCTATATGGGTGTTACCTGAACCCAACCAAGTCTCGTTCCGTGATGACAACATAGAAAACATATCATTTTCGTTCAGATTTCGCTTTATGGCGAAGTCTAAACTTGGATCCTTGGCCGCCCTTCCCCCAGTTCATAATAGAGAGGAACTGATGTTATTCCACATTCGGAAAAACTCACTGAACTTGCCGGTTTTAAATTGAGATTTTGATCTGTGTAAATGAATAGTCACTAAAATGACTTGGCACGTATTACACATCAGTCCCGTTGTGATTGGAAAAAACTCGCCTTGACACTGTAGTTTATCAGGCAATTTGCGGCCAGATTGAACTTCTATGGTGTTATCGTGCAAACATTCACAGACCCTATAGGCCTAAGTTGTATTTAACGTTTAGCAAGGAAGTTGGGGGAGGCTAATATTCACCGCTTGGATATTTTTTTCCATATCAGCTTAGTAGGCCGATAATGTCAGATTCACTGCGTATATTATAAACCGTTGAACAGTTTGTTACGCCCGAGGGATGGGGGGGGGGGGGGGGAAACTGCCATTTCAGAAGTGTAGTATTGTAATGAAGGAAGTGTAATACCCCCCTTCCATTTTCAGCAACAGTCACCAAAAGAACCAATTTAAAAAACAATAAGTGTTATGAAACCCAATGGCGTCGTCAGACTTCTTTCTCGTCTTTTTCGGGGGGGGGGGGTGATGTGGTGGGGGGTGCTTTTTTGGGAGGGACAAGTGAAATTCTGTGGCAGGGCAAACTAAAAAAAGGACATTTTTAACAATTATGGCCCCAAATCGCTTAATTTGGCCAAAAGTTGCTTTAAATCCCCCAAATATCGCGTTTTGTTTTCTTTGCAGTCTGGGTTTGGGGGGGGGGGGGGGGGGATTTGCACCCTCATGCGCCGCCACTGCCCAAACGTAGTATTGGAAGACCCGGCTAGATTGATTTCCAGAAAATGGCAATTGATCTTTTCTCTACCTTTGGTTTGTGATTTGAATATAAAACTCATGCTTTTTGAGCCAGGTTAAGCGGAAACTTCCTCTTCGATGTCATGTTCATTTTCCAAAAATAGTTATTGGCGTGTGCAAAAATCGCGTGGCTTGAAGTAGGTTCCCTTCAAGGTGCTATTGTGTGACTGCTTTCATCCTTTTCGGTATCAATTATTTCAAAAATTTATGTTTTTCTTGCTGAATCATTTTTTTAATTTATCAGTAGGCCTATTTTTGTAATGACTGGCGCAGGTTTTTATCTGCCGTGAGGATTTCACTTTCCTCTCCATGCATTACTTCACTGAGCACAGAGTTCTAACAGGCCTTGACACATCATTCAATATTTACAACATTCAATTTCATGGCACGTTCATAACCTCACAACTCATGATAAAAAAAGATGCACCCTGGTGTCGTCGGAGTCCATGGTACCTAGATGCATAAGGTCATTTCATGTTGTGCAGGTTTATCAGGAGGTCATAAAACATTGTCCCGGAATGACCATATAATTAGTAAAATCAACTTATTAAAAGCTAAGCCAAACAGCACAGAATAAACAGTCATTGTGATTAGGTTGGTTCCAGTATTATGACTGTCTTTAAGTTTACATGTACACATAGTTTCAATGCATTAGCATGTGGATGAATTTTTTGGCCTTTTAAACATGAACATAAAGCAATAATAAAATGTCAAATTTTTAACATTCTGTCTCATTTATAGCATTGCCTTCAACTGGCAGCCTTTCAGGGGAAGGAAGGGGAGGTGGGACGGCAACCACAATGTTTTGCAAATAAGTCATGATTAAGTTGGGTAGTGTTTTTCTCATACAAAAGGATTAAAAAATAGGGGGTGTTTAATAGGTACAAATCACAACCCTTTTTTTTTAATCACAAATTCAATTCATTTTTCAATTTTCAAGAAAAAAAATATTTTTCTTTTTCATATTGAAAAAAATCCAATTTCTGTACAATTAGAACATATGGATTAAGAGGTATTGCACTTGGTGGTTTATTAAAGCGATTCAACAACCGTAAAACAAGTTGTTACTATCACAATTATTATCAGATGATGCTGATTAATAATATTAATAATAATAATACAAACAATCTTGTATAAATTTACTACTTAGTTCTCCAGGTACACAATATGATATAGGCTTAATGCAGAGGCCTCTTGGCGCTGCACATAGAAATAAGGAGCCGTTACACCATTATTAAAACGACCCAGATACAAAAACAATCGATAAATTAACATGGTCTAATGTGAACACAACTATGATATACAATTATACCAAATTTCATAATTTCTTAGGAGGCATCCTTTTAAAAAGTTGCCTCCCATCTAAGAACATATGGGGAATATACCTGAATCGTCGTGTGAGGATCTGTGGTATGTACCCCACAGCGACATCGTTAAGTCTTGATCTTTTCTGGCTCAGGCTGCCTTACCTACTATATGTGGTGTTTTTGAAACAACTATCCTAGGCAAACCTGCTGTGTTGTAATAGATGTCTTCATACGTTACTTGAAACAGTTATTGGGACCTGAGGCTAAGCGGTTGTACTGGTAGGAGTTATCCACAAAGGAAGATCTATCACCATAGACCTTTGTGTTAATGAGTTGACTGATTTACTCAGCTGGGAGCAAGAAAGATGCTCTACGGACGGACCAGTTTTTCATCACAGACGGAACAGGCATTACTTTGGTATTGCTTTGGTTATTTGCTAATGGTCATTGTGAGAGTTTTACATGGTGTTTAGTTGCCTCTGAATGAATAAAACAGGATTTCGTTACGTAACGAGGTTTTCACATTTTTGGTTCACTTATAATCGTTTATTTAACCTTCTTAAAGGCCACAAATCCCGCAAAAATTGGTTTTTGCCAAAAAGGGGGGAGAGTATCAAAGTACCACCATTATCAAGTAGTATGCATGGATGCAAAACTTAGCATGGTATGTTTCCAAGTTTTTAAGATGCTCATTTCGTCAATTTATTAAACTTTGTGGTTGAAAGTATTAGCTAGTGTCCAAGGGTTTGGATAAAAGTTATAGAGTACCAAAATGTCAAAGACGAACCTTTATCTTTGTGGATTCGTTTTCAGTAGGAAATTTGGCAACCAACTTTCCGGCAGTTTCAACCCATTGGCAGTAAAAAACACAATTCATGCACTCAATTTTGATAGGCTTTCCAACTTTCAAATTTGTCAAATGTTCCGATTCCGTAATAAACGATCAGGCTCAGCTGTGCAATTAATTCTGTAGTGCGCGCTATGAGCAGCCGAGGTTTTGTTGTAATTTTCATCCTCCTCCTCATTATTAATCGTTTAAAAAAACGCTGTAAAGCAACAAAACAACGACGCAAAACAAATGGCGAAGTCATTTTAGTATTAGTGATTTTAGTTCGTGTACAGAATCCGTTTTCGCGCGCTCTTTGGGTTAAAGTTTATAACTTCCCGACTGTCAGTTGTCACCATTTCGGTCAGCATTACCGATAATAAGCTTACGGGACCTACATTGTTGGAACTAAGGCGCTACTGCCCGTGTAATGCTCGGTCACCTGCCACTTTAAGTCCGTACTATACCGCCCCTTAGATCCGCTCAATTTTGGTATCACTGGCACGTTTATGGCCCGATACTACTACCGACCACGTAGATCCGGTACTAAGTGAGTAAGTCCGACCGTTGGGGACACGACTTTTGAGTCTGACAGCCCTCAATGATACCTGCAGGTTATATCGACCAAAAACCCTATTGGCCATGGACTTTCCTTAAACACAGTCGCCGTCAGCAGTGGCGGAGATTTGCTTGCTTTCATTGTTTGGGGTGGTTGTTTCTATCATTAATGACTAGAGCTCGCGACCATAACATATGCATGCCACAGTAGCATGTGTACAATCGTGTGCCAAAATGACCATATGGAACCGACATCTGGGGGGGACCATATGTGAGAGTTATCAATTCGGTGAGTACCGAGGATTTTTTTTTCCACCATTGTTAGTATTTATGACAAAATGGTTGTTGAGTTCGTTCTCTTGACATTTATGTTGCTCTGGGGTACATTTATCCACGGAGAACAGGGGAGTAAGTAGTTTCTGTATTTGTCCTTCAGTGCTATGTACAATCGCCTGGTGGGGCTGTCCCGTACAGGTAACGTTGGAAATGGACTGGGATGCACTTAAATTTAAAGTGAGCATTAGTGCAGCAATGGTGGCGTGGGTCAATGGAGTCATCTGAGTTTAAAAGCGCAATTGACGTCCTGATGTAGTCGGGGAGTTAATTCCATTCTGGTATAGTACATGGGTTAGGCGAGTTGAGGTAGGTGTTTTGTTGGTTCTTTGCGGTCATAGATGAAGCTTCCATGGTGTTTGGTCTGGTTGTAGTATTGGTTTGGTGCATGTAGTGTAAAAAAAGTCAATGGGACGGAACCTGTGTTACACAGAATGGATGTGCCCCTCTCTCTTCGAGCGTTGAGCCAGGACTACACAATTTCATGGTTGCTGTAGTGGGATGCCACACCTCATCTAAAGCGAGGTCTGTACCTTCCTAGCATGGTAATGCGGCGGTACAACATTTATACACATTTGAGTAATTGAGGGTAAAGCGCCTTACTCAAGGACGAAAACAATTGCCCAGAGGGGCTCGACCCACAAACTTTGGCGTGCGGGCCGAACGACGCTTGCTCCACTGGGACCACATGTGCCGCCTCTTGCTGCATGATGTGCATGAGCAATATTATTTGGGGGGCCCGTGAGTTTTTTGAGATGTACAGCGTCGGGCTTTCATGCGTCTGATGGCGATGGTTCCCATCAAGGCTTCCAAATCCCCCTTTTTTGCTACGATGTTGTGTTTTGGGCAAGAAAACAACTGAAAGTTTGTTTTGGGTGTAATTTTTATACTTAAAAGGGGTTTGGATTTCTATCCAAATTTCTTTTATTCACTACAATGCCATTGTGATTTATGTTCATTTTTTGGCTCTTGCCTTTAGATCTTTTAGAAAAAGACGATCCCTTTTCGAAGCGGATGAATTGATGATGAATGAATAGCTTACAGCATCTAGCAATGCAGCATAATTGGGCCTCGTTATTCCAAGAATAAAGCTGCACAGAGTTTTGCGGATTGTTATTATGAAGATGCTGTGTGGTTGCGGTGCACCAACTCAATTATTCAGGGAAGAGAAAGGATGCCTGCGTCGTAACGCCCTCTCAAACAATATCGAAGGCAGAAACGCAACCATAAGTGAGAGTCCTTTCTACACATCTATCGTTCATTTCATATAATTTTGTGTACAGGTTCACAGCTTAAACGTTACAAATATCAGATACCTATGTACAAATTGTAAGCGATAATATTGTAAACACTGTTTGAATTTGTAATTATTTTCTGCTCATTGTTTGGAATGATTTGGGCTCCTGATCGTTGGGAGTGCGCCAAGCATATGAGATTGGGTTCAAACTGGCTGACAGACAATACAACTGCACTACGTGGTCACCGATGATTTGAGTGACGACTCACAACAACACCGTAGTATCTGGGACATGCCTCTGGTCGTGACAACTCAAAGTGTCCCCGGTCGAAAACCAAAAAGGAATATCTTGGGGTGGCCATTATTTCAGTACATACACATTCAATTAAAGGTGCAACAAGAGATTTCATCATATCAGGTGGACCTCCCTAAAAATAATTGAGTGTCCTTTAGTCATATTGATCTAAAGCTTTCAAAATAAAAAATATCCCCAACTGAAAGGATTAGGCTGAGACTATTTCTTGGAAAATAAGTTTGTATTAGAGCACATTCATAGTCCATTTATAATGGAAATGTAGCAAATTAAGCTTTGTTTCTACTTTTAAGACATTTCCTTAGCCAAATACAAGGAAGCAATGTATTGAATGTCTAATCTATAAATGAAATAACTAGATATGATGCAATAAATGGATGCCTTGAAATCTCGCGTTGCTATGACTAAGGAGCGAGCCCAAGGGAATGACTAGGGGAGCGGTGGCCAACGGATATAGTACTGAAAGATGCGTGCAATAGAACCGTGTGTCCCAAAAAAAAATCGCAACACTTGGTACCAGACGCCATATGTTTTGAATTGAACAAGCAGGTGACTACTAATTCTTTGTTGTAAGATAGAGGGACTGTAGCTAATGTCCCCTGAAAGGTAGAGTCAATATTGTTTTCAAAATGTGACCCCATAAATCAAGTAACTGCAGGACCTGTTAACAAAAAAGAGGCGCTATTACTACAAATACGGCACTATAACGTTTTGCTCCAATAACAACCAATTATGAATCTCTAAGTCCAAACACCATTTCCTTTTTTAAAGACATCTATACGGCACAGGATATGAACATATGTTTCCCTTGGTAAACAGCTAATAACCTGCATTTTTACAACATTTAAAAGAGAAATTATGAATGTAGATCCACACAATCTCCGTTTGTCCAATTAACAGCATTCGCTCATCATTTTGTGACGGCACACAAAGTTATCTTAACACCCCAAATTTAATGACCACCATGAATATACTGTTATTCTTGAGTGTTGTGTTGAAAACCTTTTTTTAACTTTCTTAAGTTTGAGCATGTAACATTATTTCAGTAACAAGCAAGTTGCCACCCAACCCATTTTCAGTATGTAATGTGGAGTTTGTATAATGACTTAGTCAAGGATTGTATATCGTCTTGAACTTTTTATATCACCAATAAAATAATGTTTGAAATTCAAATCATGATCAGTTAAATAATCTCTGTAAATGCAGTTTATTGACCCAGCAATGCCGTGTTCTGCAAAAATTTGGCAAGTAAATGTTGATTGCAAATCATATTGTAGTTTCCATTCGCTTTATTGCCGTCTTGGGTTACAGCTCTATTTTTGTAAAATGGGTCCTGGGGGTTACTTGATTGTTGGGGCCATATCTTCAAAACTATTGACTCTATTACTAAGATTTTTTCAGGGATGTTAGCTAACAGTGCTATCTTACATTGCAAGAAAGAAGAAGTATCATATGTTTTTTTGTTCAAAACCTATTGCGGCTGACACCAAGTGTTTGCGTTTTTTGGGGGGACAACACAACGGTATAATGGGAACAGAATAGGTATACACTTCTTTCTTCACCCGGGCGCTGGAATCAATGACACCGGTGCATCGTTGCGAATGTAAGACATTTGTAAGTGATGTACTGATAAATTTTAAAATCCTTTCAAATGTAACAGTATGTTTGTATTGAACGATTGTAGGTATATCTCCTTTAACACCGTGGTAGAGGGCGGGTTCAGATCATTTTCCCATATAATATTGAAGCCAGTATAAGTGGGTTGTCCATGTTTTTTCTATTTATAATCGATATGCCCACAGCAAATTAACTGTTTAGAAGAAAAACAAAACTTAGCAGAAAAATATTTTCTTACGTGTTCATTTCAGATAAATTATGGTTGCCACCCCTGGGTGTATTTAGATATTCTGATGAAGAATCGTTCGATTGTGAGAAGTCAATAAACATTCAATGCTGGACACTCTGTGTAAGACTGGCAAAACGCACTCCAAACTCTTCGTCAAAATGTGGTCCACAGAAAGAAAATTTGTCGTTAATAATTTGTGTGGAGCCCACCCCGGCAATTAGGAATTTAAATTTATTTTTTGTATTATTTTAACGAATGAATTTCTCTTTTTTACATTGTTAGCTCGAAATCGTTCACTAAGGACACGTGATTGCGTACATTGACAAGTCAAGCTCCTAAAACGGCTGTTAAAATCGCTTCTTGATTTAGGAAAACGTTCCGCCATAAGATGATAACCAATCCCTAATAAAAGCACACACGACTTTCAATTTTCTATGTACAAAAACCTTTTCTTTTTGGCCTATGTAAAAAGGTGTTTCAGCATTAGAATATAATGACGTCGGGTAGTTCACTACAATTGGAAAGAGAAATATTTGGTAGTTATATGATGATATTCCTGTCATTTCATGTATTGTATCTTGAACAGATTTGAATTTCATCTAGTATAGTGAACGTCACATTCCAGCTTTGATTTGTATTTAGCAGCAAATGTATCATTCGTAGACTATTCTATTTTTCCTTATCCCCCAGTAACGTTTAGGATGAACCTGACAATGTTTCTGTTAGTTGTTATAACAATTAACAATTTTTCCAAACTGCGATCGCCCTACACCTAGACAAACACATACTTATTGGGACACCTGTAGGTTGGTGGTGTTGAACAATTAAAACTCTTTGACCGTATTTTTCATATTTTATTCGTAAAGAAGAAGGTGAACCAAAGAAAGAAAACTGTATGCCGAACACGCAATCGTTACTTAATGCTTACTTAACACAATCAAGTTGTATCAATTTTCCGAAGAAACAAAAGTCGCTGGTATTCAGCAACACTGTATGTTACAATGTAACTGGTTGACGTATATTGGTGAGATGACTTTAAAAAATGCCCCCTATTTTGTATCCATTGGGCACTGATATTGGGAAAAAGCAAACTTTTATTAGGTGAACAAGACAGTTATTGATTTTTAATTTCACACTGGGTTTTGTCTTCCACCTTTCAACTCATTAATGCGATGTCACATAACTTTCTGACGGTGGTGCGGATAATATGAGTACTGATAATGTTCGCACCAGCCTAGTGACGTAGCATCGTGGGAAAATGTTAGAGCCATGGAGGTTGTGTGTGTAAAAACTACCGATAGAAATGTTCAATTTTCTTGTAAGAGCCTCTGATGCAAAATCATTCATAGAACCTCTTTGATTTTTGAAGATATTTGAGATTAAGTTTCATTTACATACATTCTCTATGGGGACTGATAACGTTAGTTTCTCACGCAGTACCAATTTAGATAATATTTTTCCCAATCATGCACTGAAATAATCTCTCCTAACATTAGGCAAAAAACATGTTTGTCTCAGAAGAAATGTGAGAAATGCGAAATGCGCTTGGCCGCTTCACGGCCGAGTTGTCATTTTTTTTTCTGAAAATTTTCTTTAAAAATCTTTCAAGTGAGCAAAAAAAAAATAATGCGCTAAAAGACCAATTTTAAACAAAATGCACGCGGTCTACTGGAACAAACTTTTTCTTGGCCTTATCATTACCATGGTAATATTCCCAACCGCGGAAGCGCCAAACGGAGTGTGATGAATGAACGTGAAAATTGATTTATGGGAATCGGAAGACAGTCACATTCGATTCTCATTGATGTTTCCTATCATTACTTGATTACAGGTTATACCGTGCCACTCGGCTGGGCTCTAGCATCGGTGACAGCGCTCGCTGTTGTGTACGGAACTTACGGAAGCTTCCAAGCACCTTTCCCACTAGATGCATGGGATACCACACAAAATGTCATTTATGGAACGTTCAGTAAATTTGCGTGGTCTTTAGCCTTGGCTTGGGTGTTAGTCGCTTGCCAAGCTGTTTGGACCTTCTGTACATTTTCCCATTACCGAATAAAACTATTTTAATTGGAGAAACCTTATTGGTGTATACCCATGTGTTTATCGGTCGGTCAAACTTTTGGTTGCTTCTGATTTCTTGAGCATTACTTTATAGTGTAAACGCAGATCAAGATCATACTTGGTGTGCTTTGGTATTCTTTATGTATTACTACAAGATACATAACAGAAGCACATGTGTGGAGGTCAAACATCACCTATGGTCTCCGACTTACTCCTGTGATCAAAGCTCAATTAGCTTCAGTGATGACCGACCTACATGCATGTGACCTATCGCTATGGACATTTCTTCAACAATCCCATATATGGTCCTGAAATCAGACGATACTAGAAGTCCAAGAACCTCCTTGTTACATTTCCTTTTATTTATTAAAATAAGGGACGGCTTCAAAACCTAACCGTCGGATGACTTGCGGTTCATATCGGTGCAATCGGCGCGTTTAATAATGTTTGGAACAATGGAAAACTTCGAACCTGGAAGAACCGGGCAGAACTGGTGGTGGAGTTTTGAAGCTTCCCCTAACTATTACTTATAAAGTAACATTAATTGTAATACAAACTTTTTCATCTCAAAATCCATGTAAAACACTTCAATCTCTAAAAACTTTTCCATCTCAAAATGTATAAGTATATACAACGGAGAACGTTTGTCCCATAAATGATTCTAAGTAGAAATAACAAAACTAGTTCTAAGTAGAACCAAAAGAAGTTATGACAGCTTTGCGGATCCATTTTGTTCTATGCAGAATCATTTGATATGCAGAACCTTGACAGGATCGAAGAACTTCAAGCTGCAACCGTATAACGTTTTTATGGTTGTATATATTTAGAAATATGTTTCTGGAATAGGGACTAGTTAATGTAACTTTATTAAAATTTGAACATTTTACATTTTCGCATTTCCATATTTTGATGTTTTTTTGAGAAACTACTGGAAAGTTGAGAGTCGTCACACAAACAGGTACTCAATGTTTCGCAATGCATTATCGTGGGAAATATCAAATCATCAATAAATTTGTCATAGATACGCCTCGTAGTTTATGCAAGAAAACAATCTCATCCAGAGATGAAATAGTTTCAACTGTGCAATTGACTATACTAGATAAACTTAACACCTGAGTATATTCTTAAAATCTGAATTTGTAGCTTGTATACTTGTATTGATTACAGTATTTCCTTATGTATTTCAGGTTGGGTCAATGATTTTCTTTCTTGGTCGTTTTGGATACCGCTCAGTAGACTGACATTTTCGGCATACACGCTCTTGTCATTTAAATATATTATATGTCAATACCTTCACCTTTTCATCCGTCCCTGATGATTTTTGTAAGTATGCATATCATAATTATCTATATTTGGGCAAAAACGGAGGGAAGTCTGCCTTCTAGTCACAAAAACGTGTTCTAACAGTAATAAATTAAGGGCTTTTCAAAAAAGGAAGTAAGACTCCAAAAAAGCGCAAGCCTTTTTCAAGTTGCACCCTCTCACTTGAGAACAAGCATGAGCTATTCGTATTCAACTCTTGTAAATCAATAGATCGCATATAACTTCTTTCATTTTGAACTCCATTTTCAGAGCTTCCTCTTCTGTGGTAACTCCATTTTCAGAGCTTCCTCTTCTGTGGTGTCGTGTTGCTTTCTTACGGTGCAGCTCTGGTGTTTTTCTTGCTGGCTATTGAGTATCCGTTGCAACATAGAGAAATTGTAACTAACGCGTCAAAGAAAGACGCTGCCGGTTTCCAAACAGCATCTGGCGATGTCGAGGAAGAAATATCAACTGCTTAAAGAACCCTGTAAAAAATTATTTTACTCATGTTGAGAAAAAATGGCACAGCTCTTAATGTTGACTGAGTAAAATCTTAGTCAAAGTTGAGTAAACCTTTACTCATTGTTGACTAAACTTAGTCATTGTTGGTAAAAATACTCAGCTTTGGTAAGGCTTCCTCAACTTTGAACTAGATTTTTACTCACATTTAAGTGCTGTGACTGTTTTTACTCACATTTGGATTGAAATCACAATCAATCAGTCTAATCAAAAACTCATACCTCATGTAGTATATTTTCATTTTCAGCTTAGTCCACTATTATTAATTATTATTATTATAATATTCTATATTTGGCATTGCGCTTTTTCCGGTCTGAGGAGGAATACCAATGAAAGTATCAAATTTCGAGTTTTAGTATGACAGGCTTCTTCGAGGATTTATTTGTTTGTCGACAGTCCTCGTACTTCTCAGAATCAAATACTATTTAAGACACTATCAGTGATTCCTAAATCCCAAATTGAAAAATCATCAAAATCAGATTTTTTTGCAATGTATGTAACAGTACACGGTACCCTACATACCCTGCAAATGATAAACCATAATGCTAATAAGGACGAAATCGGAGATTTTAGTCATTACGTTCCTTCGGACACTTACTACAACACGTATTGAATGGGGAATCGGTATCTTGGAACACTGCCGCTTTCTTCCTTTTCTGTCAATTCTAGCAGCGGAAAATGTACTTTATAATGATCTACCGGACTTACATTCACTTTGAAGCTATTCCTGCAAATTTAAATATTTTCAAAGTCACTGATGTGTCCTTTAAAGAGACATGAGGAGATTTCCATAAAGAACGCCCTCAGTTTTTGTCGAACCCACAAAAGGAAATGGAATGCAGATAAAATAAAAGAGCTTGAAGCTTCAACTCGACGTTTAAAATTAAACAACAGGGCTAGCTCATCAGACTCTTCCAAGCCTCTGGTTTTGATGGCTGCGAAAATATTCGCCTTGTTCCAAAATTTCAGAACAAGAAGTAGACCAAATACTTCTTACACTTGAGAAAATTGCCAATAGCTTGAAATGGCCCCAAGGAGTCTTGGACCTTGTTGCTACAGTCAATGTTTATTGGTAAAGGCCCGAGAAATATATTCGGCCATGTCATTAGACATATGTAGTGATTCTGACGACAGTTCGCAGGCAGTGCTCAAAGCATATGAATTGGTGCCAGAGGCTTATAGACAAAAATTCAGGCCCTTGTCAGAAAAGGGATGACCCGACCCATGTTGAATATGCCCGTGTAAGGAACAAATGTTTGAGCGCTGGCTTCTCTCAAAGATTCGGGCCAAAATTTTGGTCAGACTAGGGAGTTGAATGTTATTTGAAGAGTTAAAGGGAGTTCTACATCCAGATATCAAACACATCTGGATGAAACAAAATTGACAGTTTTGCGTGAAGCAGCGAAGCCGAGAACTAGCTTTGCTCACACATTAAGTAATACTGGTAGCCCAGCCAAAATTTACTATGTAGAACAATCAACCAATAGTCATGTTCAAACAAAGCATCTCATGGAAGCACTCAGGAGGGGAATCCCCAGTCAGGTTCCCATGAAAGGGATTAAAGAAAAGTACATTGTGGTAATCAAAAGCATGGGAATGGACCCAACTCACAGTTCACATGCCATGACTGTAAAAAGCCAAGACATACAAGGTCAAGGTGTTGGGAGATACATTGCTATCCACCAAATGGAGAGAGCCAAAAAGTGAGTCAAACCAATGGTTTGGCAGTTACTTTGAGGTCAAAAGTTCATTCTCTGTTCAAAAAACACGAAAACCACAAAAGGGAATTGACACAGAAAAAGTAAGCCTTTTGTTTTGGAGGGATTTGTGTCACTTCAGGTGATAGTTTAGATCCA
This sequence comes from Ophioderma brevispina, assembly GCA_023653785.1. Classification (NCBI taxonomy): domain Eukaryota; kingdom Metazoa; phylum Echinodermata; class Ophiuroidea; order Amphilepidida; family Ophiodermatidae; genus Ophioderma; species Ophioderma brevispina. Next base: position 50,600 of record JAMKCH010016132.1, read on the forward strand.
AAACCCATTAGAATCATCCGGGACACTGGCTGCGCACAGTCTATGATATTTGAAGATGCACTTCCATTGATATTGCGATTCCACAGTAACTATTGCATTGATTCAGGGGATAGTATGGATTGTATTAGTGTCCCTCTCACAAAATGATTTGAATCAGATTGGTTTCTGGAACTGTCACGATTGGTGTTTAGAGAAGAACTCCAGTCAAGGTATCCCATGTTGTTAGGGAATGATTTGCAGTGGGGAAATATTTTACTCCCAGAACCCATATTTCCCAGGTGCCCCTGTACATATTGGATGAATTTGGATGAGGAAATAAAATTTTCCCCTCATGTGCTGTAACTAGGTCAATGACCGAAAAGCCTCACAGGAAAAACTTGAGCCAGGTGATGAGTCACAATTCTCATACATATAGGGAAGCGTCGAGCATGCCTTGGTCCAAATTTAGAGGAATACTTTTCTCCAAATTAGAGGAATTTGGGGGGCATCTTCCTAAATTCCCTGTTAGTGAAAATCGCAGCCCCTGAGCACAAACAAGTGACACTGTAAACATTAATGCCCGTCCGCGACATGATATAGTTAGGGCACTGTCAAGAGACCCCCTTGTTTGGTTTTAAGCCATGACAAGCTGTAAATATCAGCACAAGGACCCAGCACTAGGAAATTAGGTGTAGAGGGGATTGTCGCAACAGGAAGCTGAGCAAATTTCCTGTATGTTCTACCAACCAAAATGTGTCCTCAGATGAAAATGGCGGCCCCCGATGCACGTGTAGATGAGGAAAATGGAAAGTCGTGCATCAAATTGTAGTGCCAAAGGTATGCCATAGGGAATGATAGCATAGCCCATGATAGTCCCACGGCAGTAACTTTAGTGTGAGAAAACACATGAGAGAATTAGGAGTCCATTTTTGGTGCACTACACTCAGAAAAGATGTGTCCATAGTATTGTAAGACTTGTCCCACATGTCAATGTGTGCAAGCCCCATCCGAAATTCCTAGCGGCTCCCTTGTAACCAATACCAGCATTTTGATGAGCCATTTAGTTGGGTCTTAATAGATTGCGGAGGACCTCCCCAAAGACAAGTCAGGAACTCATTAGTTTACTGACCATCATGTGCGCTTCCACACAATTCCCTGAGGCTATACCCCTGAAAAATATTAGGGCAGGGGGCATCCGATAAGTCTCTAACACATTTTTCACCTAGTAGGCCTTCCAAATCAATTCATCTGATCAAGGATCAAACTTCATGTCAGGTTTGTCCAACAAGTCCATGGACCAGTTGGGATTTCCCAGTACAGTTTCTCACAGCATAAAAAAACACCCAGAATCCCAGGGGCCCCTAGAGAGGTACCACCAAATATTGAAGACAATGATCAAACCTATTGTTTGAATTTGAGGAGGGATTGTGATGAGGGAGTTTCATCCCTGTTTATTTGCTACCGATGGAGGCTTTACAAGATCTTAGGATTTAGTCATTGATTTGTTGTTTGGTCACAAATTTAGGGACCATTGAAACTACTGAAAGAACGTGGGTTGTGTGAAAATTCCTGATGTGAATTTGTTAGACTATATGTCTCAATTCAGGCACAGGCTCAAAAGAGCACTGAAATTTGCCAACAATTTCAAACAGAGCAAGGCAAAAATTAAAACAGCGTATGAACAAAGATGCCAGGAACAGAGTTTCAACCAAAGACAAATTTTTGGCACTTTTTCCAATACAAGGGCATCCTTTGCAAGCCAAGTATCTGGACCATATGAGATTGAGAACAATGTGGGAGACCTTGACTATGTGATCACAACACCAGGTAGGCGTAAAAGTCGACAATTAGGTCACATAAATATGCTCAAAGAGTATAATGAAAGAGGTGATACTATTAAGCCTCATGTGTAGTATCCATTGTTAATGATGACATCACAGAGTCAGTACCTGACAAGACGCACGGTACACAGAAATATATGGTGTCAATTGCCAAATTCTGACATACTTGCCAATTTATACAAGAAACTAGATCATCTCCCAGAAGTCAACAAGGTGAATTGAAAGCGTTAATTCATGAGTGGGGAAAACTATTTCCTGATGTACCCAGTAGACACATGTCATAACCCATGACATTGACGTAGGTGACTCCAGCCTTAAAGCAACCTCCGTATAGGTTAATCCAATCAAGTTGCAACATATCAGAAATGAGGTGAACTACATGTTAACAATGGAATCGTAGAACAATCAATTTGAATGAGTTCCCCATGTTTCTTTTTCCACAAACCTGATGGTTCATTCCGTTTGTCACAGATTTTCGAAAGTCAACCTCTGTTCCAAACCGACTCATTTCCTAGTCCACGGATTAGCTGATTGCTAGTGCATAGATCGAGTTGGAAATGCCAATTTGTTATGCAAATTTGATTTGTTAAGTGGTATTGGCAAGTGCCCCTCACTGACCGTGCCAAGAAATTTCAGCCTTTTGTTCGCCCGATGGCCTATACCAAACAAAAGAATGGCTTTGGGTCTCAAAAATTCTGCCCAACATTTGCAGAGATTAGTGAATAGAGTATTCGCAGACATAGAAAATTGTGAGCCCTATTCCGATGATCTCTTTTGTAAGTGAAACATGGGAAGAACACATAGCAGCTCCATCAATTGTTGCGAAATTATCTCAGGCAGTTTGACTGTGAATCTGTGAAATTTAAATTTTTGATGCAAAGTTTAACATACTTAGGGCATGTTGTAGCTACCATGTCAATAAGGCCAATCACTGCAAAAGTTGAAGCAATTGAAAATTCCCACACACACAAGCAAAGAGATCTCAATGAGATTCTTAGGTTGCGGGTATTACAGAAATACTGTCCAAATTCGCAGAAATTGCCCCGTGTCCGCTGACAACCTTCTGAATGAAAACGCAAATTTGTGTGGTCGAGCATGCCAAAACGCGTATGCGAAAATCCCATCCTATTTTGATGACTGCGCCAGTTTTGATTGGCGCCAGACTTTCAGAAACAATGCACAATTGTCCATTGAGGCAAGTCCAGTGATGAGGCTGTGGTGGAGTTCTCATCAGCAGATGAAATAAGTAGATCCTGTATGCTATTTCTCTACGAAGTTTTGAAAAAAAACAAACATCAGAAAAATACTCAACAATTGAGAAGGATGTTTTGCATTGTTACTGTCATTGCAAAATTTGAAGTGTACTTGAGTACAACAGTGCACCAGTACTAGTGTACACGGATCACAATCCGTTGACTTTTCATCCACAAGATAAAATATAATCAGAGACTTGTCAGGTGGATTAACTCTACAAGAATACAATCTTGACATAAGACATATCAAAGAAAGGAAAATGGCCTTGGCTGATGCCTTGTCCCGAGAGCTGCCAAATTTTGTCAGAAATTGGATATTACACTTTATGTCTAAGAACTGAAGGCCCAATGCAAGAACATTATAAAAAGTGTAACATTTGCAACTGGTTAACTGTATGTAAATTACCACAAAAGGGTTCAGTATAAAGCAGATTTTGGAAATTTTCATTTCAATTCAAATTTCTTTTACGGGTGAGGATGTTTATGGCCTCCTTTTTTCTGATTACATTTTAAATATATTTTCTCATTTTATTGAAGAAAAGATGTCCTCACGGGAAAAGTACTTTATTACTCTAAAAGAGAGAGGAAGGGGAATACCCCTAGTTTGTTTTGCTAAGTCACCTGTTAGATTGCACAATAGGGGAAGTTGGAAATTCCCCAAGGATGCTAAACTTAGAACTTGTTTTATGTTTTTAGATCAAAACATTGGTAAGATCTGGGAATTTCCCCCATAGAGTTATATATAGAAATTAATTGATTCAGGTTCTGTTTTATGCATGTGTCTGTAGGTAATGCTATTTTTAGACTGGGATCTTTTTGAGTCAGTAATATATTTAATTTGAGTTAAGTCTCCGCCCGCCAGCAGTTGTGAAATCAGAAGCTAAACTAGAGCTCTGGATCTTATACGTATAGTTTATCGCTAGTTTTATCTCTACAATATGGTAGATTTTATTCTTCACACACATGCCAGGATTTATTTATGTTCAATCCATGTGAGCAGAGTGCTGGAATTATTCTACTGTCATCTTTGAAGCCGAAAGTGTTGAGAGTCAAATAGATTACAAATGGTGGACAGATAGAAATCGTGTGATTATCTTGGACTGATTCTACTGTGGATTTTTAGGTCGTCGAGGGACTTATGTACCTGTCGTCTTGAACTTCTGGACAAAAGTTTTCTTCAGGACTGAGAAGATTCTATTGGAATATTCCTGAGGATTTATAAGCTTGACTTTGCATGCCGTCATTTTTGAAATCTCGCTGTGAGGACATACACTGTATCATCGTTGAACTGCAACGCTCATGTGGAGATTAATGGACATTCTGTTTACAATTAAGTATAATTAATTTTAATATTGTGTGTATTTTTCTGTAAAGGTGTTTTGGACAGACAAATTCTTGACCAATTACAATCTTAAAATCTGTTATATTATATAAAATTTCAGCTCACTGTGAACAAGGCTCGTTTATTAGTGTTTGAAAGGTATTTCTGACCTTAGACGCCTACGAGACGTCATAACAGTTTGGACACAGGCTTAGGCAGGGAAAGGACAAACACCAGACTCTGTCCTTTTATACCTCCCAACAAAAGGCATGTTACGTAATTTAATATTTGATGGATTCACTTCCCTGGGTAGTGGGGATTCATTATGTAATCCTTTCACCTACTCTACTAATGGCAATTCAAATCGCAATGCGTTTTAAGATTGGGTCTGAAAAATTCCAACTTTTATAATCACAAGTGTATATAGTTGTATAGGTTCCGTTTTGTTGAATTAATTATAAAGTGTTTATCGATAGTTCATATATCAAGCTGTCTGGGGTAGGTTACGGGATGGGTAATTCAAATTTGATAGAATCATTTGAAATTGATAGTGGTGTTAGCAACGGTTTTTTAAAAAGTAAAATATAGCTGATGGTTCACATTTTTTTAATATCAAGTGTTATGACAGTACGTATTTAAACGCCGGTGCGGGTGTCGGACAAAAAGCGAACACTTGCAATGTTCACTTTCCGAAACATTTTCTCGTGCAAATTGGTGGTAACATTATTATTTTAGGAGCCGTTTTGCAAAGGAAAATCAAATTGTTTTTGTTTTCCCGCCGATGTGTACGCCTGTGTAGTGGCTGCAATGCGGCCATATGTGCCTCGTCACTAGCGATGCGAGTTGTGGGTGCGGGCGAAACTTTGGAATATTTAGTTTTCAAGGCATATTTTCTACCTCATAGTTGATCAGACCGCAAGTTAAAATTGCCATTTAATGAGCAAAATAGTAAATAGACCTCCTTAATGTTTTGAGACATCTTAAAAAAAAAACGTAACTTATAAGCCTAATTTTTTGAATGAGGCACTTCAAAGTCGATCAAAGCCGTTTCATACTGTGTAACGGTATACACAATGGTCCAACGTTTAGGACCCATGTGTCATTTCTCAACCATCACAAAGACCTACACACATCAGGTCTGTAGTAATTTTAACCGCGCAAATTATATTGGTATTTTTTTTTTTACTGGAAATGGGGAGACAGATTTTGTTGCTCACATGGTGTGTGAAGTTTTTTCCAAAAACGTCCAACCCCTTGAAGTCTAATGGTGCGTACCTTATACTGCAGATCAAGAGTGTGCTGCCCGTACATCACACCTCCATCTGCAGCGGTCTGTTTTTTCTTTGCAGTTTCGACCGCACTATTCTATATCATTTCGCGGTGTTAGAGTCCTTGCCTATTGGGTGATAAAACAGGGTATAGCTGACGATTCAAACTCAAATGCATGTGCGGTCGGCCTATGCGACTGGGCTTATCTGACAAAAAGTAAAGAAAACTAAAAAACTATGTTTTGTGTATAGTCACTGTCAATTGCTTTACCACCGGAATTCGCGGTTGAGACCTGCAGCCGTTTAATTACAAAAATTGACTGAGAATACTAAAACAGTTCCTGTACCTCACCAAAAGAACTACACTATTAGGAAGTAAGACTACGGTTTTTCAAATTTTTAATCCCCATCTCATCTATACGTGCACTTTCGGAGGCGCGGGATCCACCCTCTGAAGGCTGAGCTGAAGTTGTCTAAAGATAGGCCTCTCTCAGGCACTGTTATGCAAATTGAGGGCGCTTCTGTTGTCGTATCGAAGTCTGCAAGGTCAGCTTTTCGGCTATGGAAACAGCCAGGATTCACATGGTGCTAGATCTGGAGGATGAGGTAAGATGTGGGTGTTATTTGTTGTGCTGGAGCATTGTTGATGCACAAAACTCTCCGACATAATTTCCTATCTTTGGAAACTCCTTATTAAAGAATTTTAGGGCCTCTTACTTACCTCGTTTGAAGAGTTAAATAAGTAATAATTTTAATCATAACAAATTCAAGGTCATTATTGTACTTGAAATGTCATTAAGGTTGCTCCTATGATATCAAACATTTTGCTTAAAAAAAAAAAAAAAAAAAAAAAAGAGAAAAAAGAAGAAAAAAAAAAAAAAAAAAAAAAAAAAAAAAAAAAAAAGGGAGAAAAAGAGAAAGAAAGAAAAAAAAAAAAAAAAAAAAAAAAAAAAAAAAAAAAAAAAAAAAAAAAAAAAAAAAAAAAAAAAAAAAAGAAAAAAAAAAAAAAAAGAAGAAAAGTTTTTTTTAAAAAAAAAAAAAAAAAAAAAAAAAAAAAAGAGAAAAAAGAAAAGTTTTTTTTTAAAAAAAAAAAAAGAATAAAAAAAAAAAAAAAAAAAAAAAAAAAGAAAAAAAAAAAAAAAAAAAAAAAAAAAAAATCTATGATTTTTTTTTTTTAAAAAAAAAAAAAAAAAAAAAAAAAAAAAAAAAATCATTTTCAATCTCTCTCTCTCTCTCGTTTATCAACTAGATCTGTGCCTGATCACTTAAAATTGCAAAGGTAGTTCGATTTTCAAGAAAGACAATGCCGAGTAATTGTCAATGTATCGTCCTGTTCTGTATTGCCTTGCTTTTCCTAAATATTAGAAAGACTCGTGTTTAATAGATGTATGGAATTTTTTTAATATCCCAATATATAATAAAAACATTTTGGGTTAGACCAAACCATTCGACTTACATGTCCATTATAGATAGATTTAGTTTGAATAAAATTGCTAAGGCTGTCGAAAGAAATGAAGCCACAGTCGGATATTCCTAGACCTACCTTGATACATACATCACGATACTGCTGTACAATTAGAACATTATGGATTCAAAGGTATTGTCACTTGAGTGGTTTTAAAACTTTCACACCGTCACAATTTGTCGAATCAAATTATTTCCGATGATGATGATAATAGATAATACATACTAACAATCTGGAGATAAATTTTAACACTTAGTTCGCCAGTATACAATCTGATATAGCTTTACTGCGAGGCTCTAGGCTTCCACATAGAAAAAGGAGCTTTTTATACATTATTACAGCGACATATACAAAAACAATAGATAAAATTATAACATGTCTAATGTGAAAACAACTATGATATCCATTAATTATACCAATTTCATATATCTTAGGAGAAAATATTACCCATCCAGTTGCCTCCCATCTAAGAACATATGGGAACATACCTGAATCGTTCATCTGTGAGGATCTGTGTGTAGGTACCCCACAGCGACATCGGTTAGTCTTGATCTTTTCTGGTTTCAGATGCCTCTACCCTTCCTAATCTGATGAAAACAACGATCCTAGGCAAAATACTGTGTAAATAGGAACGTCTTCAGGCGTTACTTGACAATAGTTACTGACTGAGCTAAGCGGATACTGTTAGGGTGTTTTTCCACAAATATTTATCACCATAGAACTTTGTTGCTAATGAGTTGACTGATTCACTCAGCTGGGAGCAAGAAGATGATCTCACGGACGGACACTTTTTCATCACGGACGAACATTGCATTACTTTTGTATTGGTTGAAAGTACCATTTTCACCATTTAAATGGTAATTGTGAGAGTTTTTTAATGGTGTTTAGGTGCCTCTGCATGAATAAAACAAATTTCGGTAAGTAACGAGGTTTTCACATTTTTGTTTCAATTATAATCATTATTTTAATAATAATAATTTATTTTATCTTAAATGGCCAAAAAAATCCCTCAAAATTAGGTTTTTTGCTACAAAAGGGGGGGGGGGGAAGTGTCAAAGTACACCATTTATCAGGTAGTATGCATGTATACAAACTAGCATGATATTGATGATATTACTTTCCTAAGTTTTTAAGATGCTCATTACGTCAATTTATTAACTTTTGTGGTTGAAAGTATTAGCTAGTGTCAAATGGTTTGGATAAAAGTGATAGAGTACCAAAAAGTCAAAGACGAACATTTATCTTTGTGGATTCGTTTTCAGTAGGAAATTTTGGCAACCAAATTTCAGTCAGTTTCAACACACGTGGCAGTAAAAAACACAATTCACTGCACCTCAATTTTTATAGGCTTTCAAAGTTTCAAAATATTTATCAAATGTCCATCCGTGATAAACCGATCAGGCTCAGCTGCATTAATCATGTAGTGCGCCAATGAGCAGCAGAGGTGTAATTTCATCCTCATCATCATTCATTAATCGTTAAAAAATGCCGTAAGGCGACGAAAAAAGAAAACCCTGTTTTTGATAAAATTGATAAATTTGAGCTAAAAACAGGCTGATTTTACATGATTTTTGGAAAAACTAAAAAAAATTATGGAAAGCTGAAAAACTAGGGTCGGTCGGGCCCGTAAAACACGGTTTTTTATTTTCGTCGCCTAAAAGCAAAACAACGAAGCAAAACCAAATTGGCGAAGTCATTTTAGTTATTAGTGATTTCTAGTTGTTTACAAAATCAGTTTTCGTGCGCTTTGGGTGAGAGTTTATAACTCCGATGTCAGTTTGTCAGCATTTCCGGTCAGCTTATACCGATAATAAGCTTATCGGACCTACATATGTCGGAACTAAGCGCTAATGCCGTTAATGCTCGTTCACATTGCCACTTTAAGTCCGATACTAATACCGACCAAATTTAGATCCGACCATTTTGCGTACTCACTGGCACTTTATGCCCAATACTAATACCGACCAAAGTTAGATCCGGTAATAAGTGACTTAAGTCCGACCGTGTGGACACGACTTTTGAGTCTGACAGCCCTCAATGATACCTTCAATTATATCGACCAACCCTATTGGCCTAGGACTTCTACACTAAACACACGTCGGCGTCATGCAGTGGCGGAGATTTCTGCTTGCTTTCATTGTTTGGGATTGCTCTATTCATTAAAGTGACATGAGATTTTTTTAGGATACGAATTTCTCTCAAATTGCACAGGATCGATTGTAGACCACCAACCAAGAACGTTTCGAAGGTTTATTGGACAAACAAGTACAAAAGAAAACAGCAAACCTTATTTTGAACTTGCCTGACTATCGTAATTGTCCCCATAGAACACCGTGCTTTGACTTTCTGTCGTGCACGACAGAAAGTACTATATCATCATATTATTACATAAAGACGGCGTATTCGGCTTGTTCACTTCAGGTGTTGTCTAATACATTGGAAAGCATTCTAAATATGCAAAAAAACTCGGGTTCGAAACAAATTGGGGGCGCTTCTTTCTGGAAATCTCCACATGTCTCTTTAAGGGCTTTTAAAACAATAGTCAGGTTCGTTAACAACAATTTTTCATGATATGCGGACAGGTCGGACAAAAGCGTCACATTTTTTGTGGCACTTCCTTAGGCCCTTACTCTCAAATTTGGAAGGGGAGCCCAAATATCGGGGCACTCTGTAGGTAGATAGAGAGCGTTTTTCAAAATGGCCGCCAAAATCATGTAAAGTGGCTTAATATGGGTGGAAAGAGTCATTTTAAGAGTCCTTAGCAAGCTAATCTGCTAGTAGCTAATAGTGATAATAGTTGTCTGAGGTCATACAAGTATCTTTGGGACACAAAGATAATCTGATAGAGGGCTCTTTTCAAAATGGCCGCCAAAATCATGTAAAATGGCTTAGTATGGGTTGAAAGAGTCGTTTTAAGAGTTCTTACCAAGCTAATCTGTTAGTAGTTAATACGGATAATAGTTGTCTGAGTGCATACAAGTATCTGTGAGTCACAAGGATCATCTGATAGAGGACCCTTTTCAAAATGGCCGCCAAAATTGTGTAAAATGGCTTAGTATGGGTTGAAAAAGTCATTTTAAGAGTCATTACCGAGCTTATCTGCTAGTAGTTAATAGCGATAATAGTTGTCTGAGGTCATACAAGTACCTGTGAGTCACAAAGGATCATCAGTCTGATAGAGGGCACTTTTCAAAATGACTACCGCAGATAACTTAAGAAAATGGTTCAATATGTTAACATAGATGAATGCAGAAAATATTTAGATTTTTTGTTTTTAATAGCTGAGCTGCAAAGAAATGAACTGCTCTTTAAACACTTGATAAAAGTAATACAAACTTTGAATGTTATGTTTATTATTTTTCTGAAATACAAAATGATATTATTGGAGAAAGTAGTTGAATCACACTTTGAAAGGTGCCCCATATGCCTATCCATCAATCCCACTGTTCTTTAGTCTGTGGTGACAGGCTGTGTATAAGTGACAAATTCAATAAAGCCTGCACACATTTGGATGAAAGTTCTAGGTGTAACACAACTTGTGAAATAAGCAGTTACAGGTAAATTTACCACAATTATTAATTTCATATGAAAGTTTACAGCTTTATCAAAAGGGACAGACTAAATCCAGAGCACAGGATCAACTAGGGTATGGCCGTTTAGTGATCCGGGTTGGCTGGCGACCCTATGAACACAACCAATTTCTTCTGTTAAGTAGCCACGGAGTTATCACCCGCATGGGTACCACATCGCCGGCCGCAAAAGTGTGGGTAATCATCCACATAGGTACACACGCAGTAGCTTAACCACTAGTCACCCCATGCGGGAGTACCTGCGTGGGTACTCCCATGCAAATGAGCTTTGAGCTCTGTGTGATTATCTTAGTAATTTCATCCATTATTTAACATTTTGGTCACATATGTTATATGTTTTTACACATAAATGTCATATATAAGGGTTTTTGGTGATGCTCAACTCAAATATAGATGTCACTAAGCTTGAAAATGACCAGAAAGTCGTAAACAACAATGGAATGTTTGGCGCCCTCTATGGACCAAAGTGCTGCCTACTAGGCAGCCGGTAGGGGAGTAGCTGTGAAGGTACTCCCGAGGAGTAGCAGCAGTGGTACTCCACTACTGGCGGCTTATATGGGTACCTGTCAGTCACCTAGCAGGCAACTGCAGAGTATACTATAGGATGGGTACTGCTAAGTAAACATAGCTGCTATCAACCCAGTGGCTTGGGTACTTCCCAAGTACTTAGTTGTAGGTACTGCATCAATAATCACCCTTGGAGTAGAGCTAAGAGTACACATGGAGTAGCCTAAGCTCTGGGTTACACCATGAGTAGGAATCTTAATGTGAATTCAGCAGTCCAACAGCAAATGTATTACGGGAAAAAAGCACAACGCTGTTGAATTCATCGAATGTCGTCAGTCAACCCGGGTCACCCAACGGATACACCGGGTCCACATATGAAGCATGGCATGTACTTCTTCTTCTTATCGTGTTCTCAAATATGATCCAGTCAGAGATGGGTACAACGTCTGGCTGCTTCACTGAATTCCGCAATGTTTGTGCATTGTTGCTCCAGCAGTGGGCAGAGCAAGAGATGTTCCATTGTCTGTGGTGCTGTTCCACAACCACAACCTTAGATCGGCCAATTCTGGTTCTCAATCCGCTGAGGCACCGCCACCCAGCCCACGAGGAGCCAGCCCCAGGCAGGAGACGCCCACCGGTTCCATCCCAATTATGTGACTTTGGTTGATTGCAATTTCTTTCCACAAGGCGACTCGTCTTGCCTCCTTAGAGACTGGTTCAAGAGGTTGGAACCCTGCTCAGAACTCTCTTGGATTTTGAGGCAGCTGGCGCAGGTATCTGTCGCAGACATGGGTGCTTCACCTGAGACCTTTGCAGTCCACGCTCTTGGCATGCCCACCACGCATGACGATGCCCGGCGGATCAACTCCTGCTAGGATGCATAGTCCTCCGCCGTGTTGCGGAGGCATATCCTGTGATAAGCCGGCAGGAGGTATCACGCGAATCAAGCTTCTTGGCAGGGTTGATCTTTCCCACACAGGACAAGCACACTCCGCACATGAGCAGCACATGGCAAGTGCCGTCGTCTAGGGCGATGTTAGCGTTCAAGATGTATTTTGCGGGGGGAAACATCTTTACTCCTCGGTCCTCTCAACGTGGGTTCCACAAGAGAGAGCTCGGTCCAAGGCAGTCCCAGGCAGACGGGCCACCACAGCGCCCCATGGGTGCTCCAGACCATGTGGGGTGGGGCAAAACCTTAAGCGACCTGGCCCACTCTGCGTCAGATGGAAAGAAACACACCTGTGTCTTAGATGGACCTGCACGCATGCGGCCCTCCTCATAATAAGGAGCGAGCCAATCCAAAGCCCCCGGAGAGTCTATCTTCACCAACTGTGAAGCCGGCATCTTGTGCGCTATTCCAAGAGCGTCTGCATAAATAAGACGACAGTTTCTGCCCTCCTTATGTTTGTCGTTGCTATAATGTTGAACCAGAAAGGTGCAAGCACACCTTGTAGTAGACCATTCCTGAGGCTACGCCATCGGCTCTCCCTCGCTCCCAGCCGAACAAAGAACATTCCGTTCCGCCAGCAATCCTCGTATAAGGCTCAGTCAAGCGGATGTCCTTGGTAAGTTCCAAATCTTATTGAGAAGGCATCTGTGATTAACACATGTGCACGCGCTGATTGTTCCGACGAACACAGCCCGCCACCAACCCCTTGCCGAAACCATCCCAAGGGTTGAGCAGGCCGATCACCCGGCCTGCTGCTTGACCTGCCCGGCCGGAAACCTGCCCGCTCTGGGACGAGCGTCCTTCCACACAGGTGCTACACGATTGAGCAGGTAACCGTTCAAAGAGCTTGCATGCAGGGCTGAGAGTGACATTAGTCCCAGCTCCTGGGACGCGATGGGTCTCTCCCAGGCTTAGGATGCTACACCATGTGCTTTCCTCCAATCTTTGGGAACCTGTGGGAATAAGGCACAATTGTAGAGCTCAAGAAGCCACTCGTCCGCCACTGGGCCGAGATCCCAGCTGCCCCGTGAAACTTGTCATGACAGTCTATTACCCCCATTTGTTCATAAGGATTAAGCTGACTCATAATACAAAACCTAACCATACCTACTTTCCTTATTGCTTAAATATAATAGCTCCCTTTGCTTAGATGAATTGTAATACTGCAAAACAACTTTTTCTATAGCATGACCGAATTCGGGCTAGGCCTACATGTGTTTCGGAAAACAACATCGTGGCTCCCTTGGCCTCGCATGTTTTCTCCCGGAGTAGGCCTGGGCCTATTCTCACAGGCCCAATCATGCGACATGGTCATCAGTCTAGGCCTAGTGTTTTGAGGGTAGCTACACCGCAGCCCTCACAGTTAGTAGTCTTATAAAAGTCTTTGTGCTTCACATCTTAAGGCAATTAGAGAATTCGGACAGAGTTGATGTTGTATGTGGATACTTACACCATAGCAGTATCAAAGAGTCCACACGTGAAAAGCGAGGCAGAGGCATTCGCTGCAATTTAGGTCGCAATAAGATACCAGGAAACTGGAACGACTTCTCGTGACTCCCACTAACCATCAGAACTCTTTGCATTCTCTCTAACAAGGTTCAACATTGGATTCCCAATTGGGAAAGAGATCTTCATTAGATCTGGCACTTCTGTAATCACATAGGAATCAACCACCAAATGTCCAAGTGCGATCACGAGGAAGCCGATGCACGATTTACTATAGTCGATTCGGGTTGATATGTTCGTCCCCCCTGGAGTTTTGGACCTATTCATTAAGTCGGAGAGGAACAATGAAATAATTCAAATGCACGTGCCAACCGGATTGTCTTGGAGGCACTCCGGTCATATAACTCACTCACCTGCACTTAATACTACTTTCATGCATGTATGGAAACGCACCTAGTGCAGTTCAGGCCTTTACATTCCTCACAATAACATGATTAACAGAAAGCGGCGCCTCATTACTTTTTCACCTCCGCAAGAATGGTACGGTCACATATCAGGATGAAGCGTAGTATAAGGCCTCTAACAGGATGCTTTAGTACGCAGATGCCAAGTACGACAATAAACATTGGATCCCATCTGGTTACCCTTTCCTGTTTCATCCAAAGCTTGCAGTGAACTTGTAAAGTGCAGGTGTAGAGTTAAACGTGGCAAGTGTGGGTGCAAAAAAGCAAACTGGAAATGTACGAACTTTGTGACTGTAACCTGCGCATAGGTAACGGATTCCTCAGCAAACAATTCAGTCCAGGTGAGAAAAGTACTACCGATTGTTTAAATATTGGTTATACGCATCCAATTGATTGATTTGGGCTTAATAGTAAACTATTTTTCCATTAGCCATAGTTATTGAAGGTAATACTCGCCTCAACGTGCTTTACGCACATCTGTGTTTGATTTTTTTGTGCAACTCAATCGTCGCCATCGTAATAATTTTTAGTGTCATACGTACCCATGTAATGAATTTTGGCGCCATTTTGAATAAAGCCCCCTCAGTACCACGATATCCTACTAAGCCATGGACATGTCATGACCTCATAGACTACAATTTAATGAAATACTTTAATGTACTAATTAGGCTCTTAGGTCCTCAAATACATAATCGGCTTCGTGAGTATTTTGGCGGCCATTTTGAAAACGCCCCCAGCTGCCACTAATGCTCCGATATTTGGGCTCCCCTCTAACTTTATATTTATGTCCTTAGAAGTACCAAAAAAATGTTGGGGGGGTGCTTGTCCTGGCTGTCCGCATCATTTTGTTAATGTACCTGACTAAATAGTGAAGTAAACTCCGAAAAAGCCGACATTTTTTCAAGTTGCACCCTCTCACTGGACAATCAGGAGCTATCGTATTCAACTCTTGTAAAAATAGATCTCTTTAATCTTCTTTCATTTTGAAACTCCATTTTCAACTTCCTCTTCGTGGTGTCCTTGTTTTGCTTTCTTTACGGTGCAGCTCTGGTGTTTTCTTTGGCTATTGTTATCCGTTTGCACCATCGGAAGATTTTACTACGCGGCAGAGAAAAGACCGCAAGTCATCTGGCGATGTCGAGGAAGAAATATCACCCGCTTTGAAAGGAAATCAGTCATCAAATCAAGTCTATCAAAAACTCATTACTCATGTATATGTCCATTTCTCTTGTTGACTTATAAAGCTCTTCATGGATTGGCTCCTGTATTTATCTCCGATCTTATTCAGCGCTATGTGCCTGCCAGAACCTTGAGATCGGTTCCAAATCTCGCTTATTGTGTCAGTTCATCGACAAAATTCTATGGTGACAAGTCATACGCAATAGCAGCGGCGAAGTTATGGAACAATCTGCCATATCAATATCACCCAAGCACCTACCAGCGCAATATTCAGTCGCAGTTTGAAAACCCACTTGTTATGCACATTTTTTTCTATCCGTCTTTTAATTTTTCGCTGTAGTTTTTATTCAATCTTGATCACTATAAATCTGTTTCCAAATGTAATTGGAATCTTGTATCGCGGTATGCAACTTTGTTTCAACCCTGTTTTTTTTATGTATATGCCTGATGCTGAAGATCATGGCTAAGGGATGATCGTGCTGTAACCTCTCTCCCTTCAGGTTATATAGGCCGGCATAATGTACATTTTGAATTTACTCATTTTTTACCATGGGTCGCGTTATACGATTTTCGTTGTTCGCAATTTTTAACTTTCCATTCCCCCTCCAACCTGTTTATTTTTTATATATGCCTGAATGCGACGATCATGGCTGAGGGATGATCGTGCTGGTAACCTCTCTCCTCCAGGTTGTGTGGCTATATTTTTCAGTCGGGTTTAATTATATAATTTGTATTTTCCTGAATTCTCGCTGTACCACGTGTCACGTTTTAAAACTTATTCATTGTCATCAAAGTTGCTACGACTTGTGGAATCGGTGGAACCTTTTTAATCGTACCTGTGACTTTTATCAAATGAACAGATAACGGGGAGAATGAGTTTTTTAAATCTATTTTTGTTCTGCTTATGACTTATGGTTCCTTGTGCTTTAAATATTTTGCTGTTAAAATACGTTTCATTCATAATTCTTCGCGGCTAATATGGTTATGTCGTGTTTTTGCATGCTTTCATTTATACAATGCTTTATGTACCTTGTTATAACTATGCTTCATCTGTATTATTTATAAGATCTGTGTAGGGGTTCTGGTTTTCAACCATTATTTGGGGTTATCAATTTCATGTATATTTAAGGTTTCTTGTAAATGCATTGAGGAAGTTGTATAATGCGAACTTATACAAATTCCTGTATAGTATTATTCTTATTTCTCTTAGTCCAACTATATACTATTATTATTATTAATTGCTATCATTTGATGCGCTTTATTGTATTCCGTATGAGGGTATAATGGAATAACAATGAAAAGTGCAAATTTCGAGATTTTGTATGACAAGCGGTCTTCGAGGGTTTAGTTTGTTATAGACAGTCCGTCGTACTGCTCATAACCTAATGACTATGTTAAATTTCGCCCTAACGTTGTTATTAGAGTTTTGGGTCTTATTTATTATGCATATTTTATAGTGATATTACCTTAATTGTTTTACTCACGTTTTTTGTTTTCATACCTTGTAATCAATTTTTGCTGTCCTGGTTCACCGTTGGTTGTTGCTTCACTTTTTTGTTGTACGACCACGTCCCGCATCCATGAAATTTTGCTGTTGTTTTGTTATTATCATTCCTATTGTTGTTGTTATTGATAGAAATAATAACAGTGTTATTGTTGTTATAGTTGATAGTAATGATAATTTACCAAAAAGATGTTAGCTATGTAAAAAGACACCAAGTTGTAAAAAATAGTGAGAGCCACATAACAGCTGCAACTTGCATGTTTATTCAATATTCTCAAAAAGAAAGGAAATCTACCGAAAAGACGTTAACTACGTAAACAAGCCATCAGGTTATAGAAGAATCTTTCAATAAACAACATTGTTGATAAAAACTACTCTTGTTCTTTTTTAAGGTTATAGTTGCCTTTGAGTTTTGAATTAGTACATGTATTTCGTATTTCTTGTCTAAAGGCCGAAATATTTCTCGTCTATTAAGGCCGAAAAAACTTGTTAAGATTGTATGGAGTCGCATCCTTTCATTTATTATATTATCAATTGTGTTACTTTGTCTGATCTTTGTCACAGACTAACATGCTAAAAAAGCCTGGCTGACACGAATTCAAGCCCACTCTTGAACTGAACTGTTTTAATACTTTTCGAGTTGATATTGTTTAGTTTTGTGTGCTTGCTTATTTGCTTGATTTCCTGTTGTAGAAATTGTTTTCGTCAAAGATTCTTGATCGAGTATATTGGATTTGAGTTATGGGATAGAGTTCTGGGGTTCGTCCGCGAAACTCAGTCGTAAATCTACGTGCATACTATGTCATGCCTGAGTGGATCAACTTATCCAAAGCACTGTGTAAATGTATGAAAAGGTCTATTATGTAGGACATACGCATGAGTTCAGTGGCGTAACCAGCGGGGTGGCAGAGGGGGCAGACTGCCCCCCCCCCGGACAACGAAAATGGGGACGGAGAAGCTAAAAAATGGGGACGAGAAGAAGGTAGAGAAGGGGGAAAATATGGGTCTACCCGGCGAGCGAAGCGAGCCGGAGAAAAAATGGGGAAACTTCTTGAGTTTTGCCCCCGCGGAGGCTCAGGTCTGGTTACGCGCCTGCATGAGTTAGTATACACGTAGGGTTACGCATGAGGTTCGCGAACGGACCCTGGTCACGTATTGTTCTGGGCACGTAGTTGCATTGGTAACATAATAAAAAGGAGAGTAGGATAGTATTAAAGGCCAGATGATGACCCCTGTTGGCCTGGTTATATTAACATGAAGACGAACTGTTTGAACTCGGTATTGTTAGAATTATAAATGTGTGTGTGGGGGGGGGGGGGGGGCTGCTTCGTTAAGAGTCCTGAAAGTCTCGTCGTACACCATCAAAGTGCTTCTGCATTTTCAGGTTTCTAAATGAATGCAGCCGGTTGCATTAATTACTTTGCCTTTGAAGAAATGGGACCAAGTTTGCTAATGTGGCAGACGCACTTGCGTATCATTGGTGCTCTCTTTACATCTACTAACTTTATGTGGCTGTTACTCTTGTTTAACACTTGGTGTTATTTACGTAGCTAACTTCTTTTTGGTAGATTTCTGAGCATATTGAATATCTATGCAAGTTGCAGCTGGCCAATTTCCAAGGCAATTCTGAATTTCTACGAAAAATCTAATATCCATTTGGTCTAATATCCATTTGGTCTAATACCCAATTGGTCTAATAGCTATCTGATCTAATATCCATCTGGTCTAATATCCATTTGGATGTTAAACCCAAATGGGCATTAGACCAAATGGGTATTAGACCAATGAATATTAGACTGGCTGAATATTAGACTAAGATTTATTCGGAGGAAAACGGATTTGTCCACTGCAGAGAATGGGATAAATGACCCATTGGTCTCGGTCATTGTTTTGCTACTTTGCATATAGCCCAGCCACCGTCCAATCACGTCTCGTTGGCTTACGGTTCCGTTGACCAATGTGCGTCGGCTTTTCTCCCGGGCTTTGGCGTTTTCCGCCATCCGTCGTCACATAGCATCAGATTTTGGTTACTTGACAATAAATTTTTTTCCCACCCTCCTCTCCCCTTTGTTATAGAGGGTAGGAATGCAGTATCTTTCATATTTCTTAGCCAAAAGGCAGCTCATTGCATTTATTTTGGCATTTATTTTGGTTCATTCATTAATATGGCAATTTTATCTTTACGGATAACGGATGTGAGCGAGCCAGAAGTAACTGACTTCAGGCTCTGCAGTTTATGTTCTATGTATTAATTACAGCATTTATCAAATGTTATGCTGGCAAATAGCAAATATTAATGGTATTTCATTTAATTTAGTTCAGGCAATCCTAGAGGTATTTAACTTCAGTCTCAGCCTACTGCATTAATTCAATTATTAATATTGCAATTTATTTTAGATATTGGATGTCTTCGAGCCAGAGGTAACTGACTTCAAGTTCAACAGTTTATGTTAATATTCAAACAATTGTTTTAGGCAGTTCTTGAGCTAGTTGACTTTAGGAGCCCTTTAACTGTTTGATTCACAACTTTAATCCAATATTCTAATTGCTCCCTAGACTGATGCGAGTAAGCCAGGCTAAATGGTTAATATTATCCAAATAATATGTCAGCCTAATCTTTGCTACAATGGTTCTCTGGTGATAGTAAATAATGATGTATTAATTTTGGCTTTGCAGTAATTTAAATTAAATTGGTGAAAATTTGGCAAAGAGGAAACTGTCTTCATGTCAAGGGCATGCAATCATAAGAATTTTATTATTTTACATATGTGGCTCGTCATACTAAAACATTGCATATGTGGCTTTACAGACATTGCATGTTGGCTTTACAGATGGCTCAATTTGTGGTATGGGTTTAATAGGGGAAGCTGTCTCCAAAGTAACAATTGGTGTTGAAATGAACTGTTCTCAAAGCCAGGCCATATTGAAAACTATGGTTGTTTGGAGAACCTGTTATGAATGAATAAAGGACTTTGTCCTACGCACGATGTGATGCAATTGGCAAACCTTTGTCTTGTCCCATTCTTTGTCCGTGGAATACATGGCTATTAAACCAATTGGATATTAGACCGTGATTTTGACCATATAATATTAGACCAAATGGGTATTAGACAGATGCATATTAGACCAATGGAATATTAGACCAGAGGATATTTAGACCGATATGGATATTAGACCAAATGGCATATTAGACCAGAGGGTATTAGACCAATTGGCATTAGATCAATTCGGTTAAGACGATGTGGATATTAGACGATATGAGTTTTTGACCAGATTAATATTAGACTACGGCTATTAGACTAAATGGCTAATTGGACTATATGGTATTAGAACTAATTGAATTAGAATAAATGGCCATTAGACCATTGGGATTAGACCAATGGCAATCACCTATGTCAATGTTGCTGAGTATGAGTGATTATTCCATACATTAGTGGTGTTTGAATCGCCGTGCGACCTAGAACACTGATTGCTTTTAACTGTTAAGGACGGCAAAGTGTTTGTGGAGTCCTGCTGTTTGACGTTTGGACTCTATCTTTGTATTGATTTGGTGTCCCATGTCCTTTTACATATATAATAATTAAGAGGTTTAAAAGGTGCACAGAGATTTTCACAACCTTACAAAATGTGAGAATTCTGATTTTTCATTGGTTTTAAGCTTTTTATCAAAATATCCTCATCTGAAAGGATTTACGATAAGATGGTAATTATTTTTTTGGTATAAATTGTGAAATTCCTAATTTCTATTCGGAGCAAGTAGGAAATTCAGCATATGCTTATAGTAAATATGAGCCTATAATCACCTGTTTATTTTCATTTTAATGCATTTCTGTACCAAAATATTTCAAGGTAAGAATCTAGTGAGTGTCTAATCTATATGAACTCACTACATTGGCACCTTACCTGGATGGCTCAATCTCTCGTGCACTTTGAGTCCAGACGACCAAATTTGATACTTTATATATAAATTTTGTACTTGTGAAACACAACATTTGTGTTGTTTGTATATATTTCTTCATTTCCGGCGTTTCCGAAAAGAAATCGATTTAAATGGTATAAACATGTGAAATGTATTTGTTGTTCCTTTAGATGAATCATTGTTATTTTAATCTTAAAATAACAAAAATAAGTTACCTGCTTTTAGATTTTTAATAAAAATTTGTACTTGTGAAATGTCACCATTTGGTGCTGTTGTTGTTTGACCTTTGTTATTGCTGAATGACGGCGATAAGGATGAGAAGGGTGCAAAGGATTTAGTTTGATGCTAATCCATATTTATTTTGACATGTAGGCGCCATCTGGGAGCTAATTACTGATCTGATGATCTAGGTTTGGGCGGGTACTCAATACATACCGGGGAATATAATCAAAGTGACACTATCTTCTACAGTATCTCTTATTTATGTTTCTTTAATGTCCGGCACCTTTAAACAAAACGGAATTTAAAATTACCATAAGCTATGGAACTCTAGGCGATAATACATTGGTTATTTAGCATTCTATAAAAAATGAGTTGCTTACCTTGTATTTAGCAAAACATAATCAAAACGCAAACTAACAAGAATCTTTAGAAATGCCGAGGAGGGAGAAAAAATAGTGCTAGAGAAGCGCGTGAGTCTGGAGAAAGGGAAGGGGTAAGGGAGGTATAAAATGGGGGCACAGGCACGGAGAAGTGGCGGTGGTAACATGTGGGGGAGAAGTGAGGGGGGGAGGTGTGGGGTGAAATAGAGATAGGTGGAATGGGGAGGGTCAGGGATATCCCGATGATTGGATCAGAGGTGTTTGGCGATAGAGGAAAGGGAGAGGACTTGGAAAGGTAAGGGGGGGGAGGTTGATGTAGTTCTCTTCCCTCTATTTGCCGCTTTCTTTTCTGGTTGGTTGGTTGGTTGCGCTCCTGTCATTGCTGACTGCTCGTGACCTCAGAGATGCGATGCGATCTTCAGCAAGAGAAGAGGGTGTCCTGTAACAACCTTAATTTGGTCGAACCATCGAGCTCTTGGTCTGTCCCTTCTTCTTTTCCCTTCAACCAGTTCTGCACTATCACCTTCTCCAAGTGGTTTCCAGCCGCGCCTTGCATACAATACCAAAATATCTTAAAGTCTGGATGCAGAGGTTCTTTAACAAGCGTTGCCACTGATAGAGCAAATTGAAATGAGGTACATTATTCACTCTTTTTATGAAAATCAGTTCATATGGGAGCACACGGTCCAGTGGAAAAGTGAAGGACTCGTGATCATTAATCGGTTGAAAGGTAGTTCGAGCCCGAGACTCGTTCTGGAAAGGGATCATTTGCATTTACTGAAGTAAAGGTGCATTTCGCTATTCTAGCACCTTCTGTTTTGTTGCCTCGATAAATTTTTAGTTTGATTCCGATCTTGCAGTTTGTGTTATTGTGAGCAATTGCGTGTTTCCCACGGTCCCTATAGGCCACTATTTGTAACACTGACAGAAAATACAAAATTGCAATTTTCAAAATTTGAATTTGTACGTAAGATTGTGCACACTTACTATACTTAGACCGACGGTTCCGATGATATAAAAATCTAAACTTTTTTCGAGGTAAGCGGGGGGGGGGGGGGCGATATTTTGTGATCAACGCAAGTTCCCCTTGTAATTCAATGGTGATAATGTAAATTAAAATCATTTTGAAAATATACCAATTTTATTTTTTTATAAAAAGTTTATGTGCAATGATAGAACATTTACACTTAATAAGGTATCCACAGCCGTGTATCATAAAACGCGGATTGGACAACAAAATATTAAAATATAACCACCCTTTCATTACGATATTATTTTTTCACAATCACTATGCTTTTTGACAACCCTTCCAGAATACAGTGCATTGCAGAAGAGGTATAAATTCCAAGCTGGTCCGATTTGTTAAATCACAGATACCTATTTAGGTTGGAAAATTCAGTAGAGGTGAGAGTCTCAACCAAGGAGGACAGGTGTGGCAGGATTGGCTAACAAGTATTCTTTTAAAGGAATAAGCAGCGATTTGGCAATCCGAAACATCGAAAAAAATCATCAAAATTTATAGTTTTATATTTTTGTTTACTGGCATGAATATGCGAACATAACCTGCAAGTGGGTGGCTTGACATCCGGGTATTACAAAGATCCAAGCATACTTGTTATCTGGTTCTGTAATTCTATACGTGCGTATCAAAATTACGACTTGAGATGAAAAAAACCCTTTCCCAGTGAATATCACAGATTTTCAGCGATATATGTGCCCATGATCAATCAATTTGACCTCAAACACCATATTAGTGATCTTTGTTTATTCTGTACGGGTGTAAACCAAAATCAGCCGTTTAGTACATATTTTGGGACGCCGGTCGCTTTTGGTATGTCTATTTTGCGAGATACGGTTTTGTTGTGTATAGTTAAGTTCTTTTCTAACTTGTTCTTTTTTAACTATTTGGTGGTTTGTTTGCTTACATAAAGCAGTGATATGGATTTGTACACAATTATCCCTGAGTTATAAGTGAAAACATGCATTTCCAAATTTTGTTTCCATTCGCTCGCATTATCGATGCTAATTCCTTTAATCGACAAGATTTTTTTTGGTTTTGTAATTGGATTTGTGTTTAAAAGTTATGACACGTTTTGTGAAGCCCTTCGGAACTCGGGTTGGTGCGATTCAACGACCTTAAAGGGACTTATTGGTATGAATCTATCGGGCCACATATATAATGGAAATATCCCCAAATAAAACGTACCAGATGGTTTTCATGGCCATTGGAGTATTCTTACGCAAACATCCAGATTTATTCCGACAAATTGTACACAACTGTACAGCAAGCATGGGAAGCTACCAGGTTATTCCCTGTGGATATTTACAACGCCGCATGAAATACCGAAAAGAAAGCCAGCGAAAAATATATCCCATACGCACATATATCCACGTGGCAAGTTTGCCACAAGGCCTCCTCCTTGTGAACTTCGTGGAGCACACACAAGGATAGGAGCGAAGTTCGTTTAGAAATTGTTATTGCAAAAACTACACTTTTCTAAAACCTCAGGATTTTTGATTTAAAAATGTTAAAGAGGGGTGTTTTTAGATATCTTTTGTGATTACAAAGGTTTTTTGTGGCCTAAACACTAAAAATCCATGAAAACAAGGGGTCGAGTATATATTTAGTTTATCGCAGTCGCACTGTAAACCACTGATCTCTATACTTTGGATTGCTACACACAGTAATTGTAATTAGATGAATGGAAGAGCAACGGGCGGGCATCTGGGTCTACCGAAAACACAATACCATCCCAGAGACACCTGTTTAACAGAAGTGGTATACCCGGGTGCACGTTGTAGAGACATGCCATCCCATACGCGCAATACAATGAGCCTACACTGAATTGGCTTGATTCTGTAGTAGTCGTAGTCGCTTATCCACATTTCAATGGAACAAATTTGGATAAATGACCCGGCATCTTAACCACCTGCTGGCTTTTTTTATTTCTTTCCTAATTTTATTTAAAAAACATATTTCTCAAGAATCCCATGTTTATTTTTTATCAAAAAGTGGAAAAATACATGCCATTTTTGATAAATAGATATATTTTAAAGGAAAACGTACGCGTTAAATTAAAGCTGTGTTTTTAATTTCAATGTTAAAAGTACACGCGATTCGATAGCCTTTCATACAGGTCCAGACGGACTAAACACCGATCATCTTTCAACTTGGGGTTGTGTGAAAGACTAAAAACCCCCATTTGGCTTGTGGCCAAAACGAAGCGTAACGTAAATAATAATGTGGGGGCTTCTTAAATCGTCTATGCTTCGAAAGTTAAGCGTGAAAATGGTTTTGTGTTTTCTTAGCAAGGAATACTCCAATGACCATGGGGCAAACCATCTGGTACGTCATATTTAGGGATATTTCATTAATATATGTGCCGATAGATTCATACCAATACAAATCCCTTTATGCGGGCAGTTAGGCACATTATCAAGTATTAGGAGCGCCAACTGGGTGAGAAATGTTGGATCCAAAACATGATAATGATAAAAGCCCCAATATTAATTGGTCTTTCTATGAGGGTTTAAAAATATTGGGTTCGACTGTTCCTCACCCATATTTGGCAACTCATAGCTCGACCATTAATTTGGGCTTAAAAGCACTAGTTAGCACATTTTTTTGAAGAGCGCCCCCAATGTTTCAACAATTGAGATTTTTACACGTTGCATTGGTACTGGCTATTACACCATACCTGTGAATTGTTACCTCGAAAAATGTCTGTTCTCACAAACGAAGGTATGGTTGTAATATAATAATTATTATCGGGTTCTCGATAATACTTGCAAACGGCCTTCCATGTGACATAGCCGGGAAATCGCGCCATGTACGTGTCTACGCTTTCATCCATTAGTTGTTTTATTGGTTCATTCAAATCAAGTTAGAGGTTATTTTCTCGTTGTGGCACTATTTCATCATGGACGGACATAACGTATCATTTCCAACTCTGCCGTTAAGTCCATCTGGGATCCAAATTCTAATTAACAAAATCGCTTAGTTTATGAATAATACGCATTTTAGCATTCTCGTTCGCAGGTATACCAGCTTCCTATACAATCACCAACGTAATTTGTGCCAAATATCAAATTTGGAAATTGGGGCGCTCTTTAAAAAATGTGCCATTATGGTCTTTAATCGATCCAATTTTACATCAATGTAGGTATGGGCATTTAAAAACAGACAAAACCTTCAAAGTTGTTGGAAACAATGATGATTAGTGTCACTTAAATTTAATAACTGGACGTCTTTGTTTCAAAATATCATGGCGGTCGTTTTTCGATAACAATCACTAAAACTCATGTAATATTCTTGCATTGGATTGAATAAGTTTTCGACATGATATTGCACATTGAGTTAAAAGACTAGGAGTTTAGGAGTCCCAGTGTAAATCTGTGAAATACCAGAGACTCTCATTGTCTCATTTTTTCTAGATATTTTCATATCTTTCTCTTTTCATAGCCAGTGGCGTAGCCCACTTTTTTCGGGGGGGGGGGAGCAGAGGGGCACACACATTTTCGGGGGGGGGGGGGGCAAGCATCCTGGGCGCCAAATTTCGCAGTCGCTCCGCTTCCCGGGTAGACCCAAATTTGTTTTTACAGTCGACAACATTTGAAGGGGGGGGGGGGGAGGTTGGCCAACTTAATGTACCCGTCCACCGTGCGTTAAAAGGCCATTTTTATATTTCTATATATATGCAATGGCGTCAGGTACCTTATGCGCCATAAATCTGCCATTAGCAATATAAAGGTGTTATATAAGAAAATTGTTAATAGGCCCTATGTTGTTTTAAAATTTAAATGACACATGTGCGAAACTAACAATTTTTTCAGGGGGGGCAAGATTCCCCCACAATGGAGGGGCAGTTCCCCCTGCCCCCTCTGGCTACGCCACTGGTCATAGCTAGTTATTACTAATCTTCCTTTTAGTCTCTATTATGATTTCACCTTTTTGGTAATTATCGACCCCGAAATATCTGCTTTACTTCAAACTGCTTCAAACTTCTGGCTTCATAAAGAAACATTCTCACCTGTTTTCCCCTAGGAAAAGCAAGAAGGAAAAGACGATTATTCATGTTTACCCCTGCGAGGGGGATTTTTTTGCCTCCGATATGGCAAATGTTTTTTTGCACTGACCTGGAACTTTGGCCCCTTGAAATGGTTCGTGTTTGCTACGCTTCCTGTCCCCTCCTGGCTGTATGTGTCATATCATCGTCAGTTTGCGATTAAGAGCAAAAATCAATGGTGCCTTCTAAAAAAAAAAAACACCTACATGTGTTAATTTCATGCATACTTCTCTTGGACATCAGAGTGGCAATGGTGTCTTTCGGGGTGTCTAAATATTATACTAGTGGCTGTTTTGATATTGAGTGTGATCGGCGCATGGCTACGAGCGCAATAGCTCTGTAGCCAATGGCGCGTATGTTCAAGGGTATTTATGTTTGATAGAGATTCTTTGCAGGGGAGTTCTGAGTTTTGAGTTATGCACCGGTAATTTAACAGAAGCTGAATTGTGTGATTCATATTTTTTCTTAATTTATCAGGATATTAACTAAGATCTTTTGAAAAAGGGTTTAAGAGATGATTTTTACTGTCACTGGGACCGAGACTGCCATAGTAAATGCCTGTAGCAGTTTCACAAATTACCGTTTGGAAATCCCAACTGCCCCAATCCGACAGATCGTGGTCCTACCCTCCGCGTACAGAACCACATTATAGTCTCCCACATCTTGATCGATTACGCGTGACAACGGAGATACAGACTGCGTGCTGCTTTGCCGTATTTTAGTTTTAAACGGTATCGTATATTAATATTTTGTTGTCACGTGTCAGGTACACGTCACTGTTCAGGTATCAGATATCCGTGTGCTCTTCGGGGGCGACCGATATATATAAATCCGACTAGGTTAAATCAAGGTCTGTAACATATAACCCTCTGCCCAAAGTGCTATTATTTTTTCCAAAAGACACCGTATATATGTCTAAACAGTACAAAATTTACCTTTTCCCTACCGATTCAAAAACTTGACGTACGATGCCGAACTCGGTTGTTTTTTTGTTCCAATGTAGGGATAGTACGTCATTGTTACCTGAATGTGGTCCCCCGAAGCAAAAATAATAAACATCTGCCGTGACTGTCATAAATCTTTATTTTTCCAAAAATTGTCCTGTTTTATGCCAATAATAAAATTCCTTTTAAGATTCAACATCTGTATATGTTTCGTAATAATTAATATTCAATTGTCCCCCCCATGAAATTGAAAGATGGGGTCGCATAAGTCTACACACTGAAAACATAGTCACCGTCAAATACCCTTACCGTGGACTGATGCGCATACGTATACCCCTTGTTAGTTTTAGCAGGCTACCGCCACTTGCGCGCGGCTGCGGGGGTTAGCCGTCCAGTTTGCACTTTCATTTCAGTTAAATCTTCTGTTCAGCTCAAATACCACATTGTTACACTGTATAGTTCAAAAACGTGTTATTAAACCTTATGTGTCGGAAGTTATATACACTGGTACTTTTGGCTATTCTGAGAGCATACAAAGTTGCACCAAAAAAGTGCACACATCGCCTGAAGACCCACTGACTCAAGAAAAGATGAGAGTCATTCTAATACATGGAAGCATAAAGTGCTACATGTGTACATTATCAGCAAAGATACTGGGTGGATTAATATGTTGCGTAGAGTTCATAATTATCATAATCACTTCCATTTGATACTTTATCATTATCGACTCACGTTGTATTTTTATTCTTCACAAAATCTGCATTATGAGCAATTTTTGATAAATGGTATATATTATTATTTAAATATTGTTTTGTTTGTGTGATGTTTTTGAAATACAAACATAATAATGCATAAGAAATCAAAAAACACATTGAACATTCCTTTTACCCCAACTTAAAACAAATTATACAATGTGCACATTAAAATGACCTGCCAGCAAGCATCCATGATTAGAAATAACTAATAAACCGGGAGATATGTGTGGTTTTTAGCAAGTTCTTAAAGCACGCACATTGGAGGCATTGTGCATACTAGAGGTAATGTTGCCAGCATTTCTGGTCCCAACACCACAAAGACCTATCGCCGAAAGACCGCTTAGACCTCGTGACAGGACGCGGTGAGATCACAGGAGATCTAAGTCCCTCACCCCTACCTTCTTGCCTATGAATAAGATCTTTAATTAATTAGGTGCTGACCTAGTGCCACAATTGAAACATGCACCAAGATCTTGAATTGAATTCTCTGCTGGACAGGTAAACAGTGGAGCTCACGAAGTAAAGGAGAAGCACTACTACGTCTTCCTACTTGAAGCCTCTTGAAGATGTGAATGTAACCGCAACATCGCCACCGTCCCAACTCCCATAGTCCATCCGAGAAAGGATCAAAGATCTTACTGCATGTTCACAAGTGTTACGATCAGGAACGGCGGAATCCGCAAGATTGCGCAAATGGAAATTAATAGTGCGACAAAGAGAGGATATGTTGTTTCATTGTAAGGACCTGATCAAATCTTCTGAATTTTAATCAATACTCAGACTCCAGTAATTTTATGATTTGACCCAAAACAAATTGCCAAAGAAACAAGTTTGGTATTAATTACTGTGAAAGTTGTCAAAATAATATAACTTTAAATTTAAATTAAAAAAAAACGCGTGTTTTTTTGTTTTTTGAATTTTTAAATTTTCAGGGGTAAAAAATTAGAATTGTTCGAATTGATTTAATGATGTACCAATTTATTGTGCTACTCCCCTAAGGTTTAAAAAACGGTATAGTTTTTGCCCTATCTAGAGTTTATATTTTCCCGTAACAATAGACACATAACAGTTCAAGGTCATCCTTGGTAAAACCACTCGAATGGTCCATTTTGATTGACTTGATTAGAGATTGTTGAATTTGTCCCACTAGATGTAAATAGATTCTTTTTTTGAACGTTCTTATATAAGAATTACAGATTTGTGACCTCCCATAGACCCTGTAGCCCCCGTCACATTTTGCATTCCATTTATGCAATACATATCATAGATGGTGCAACCAGTATATTTTCGGCCCTTGTACTATTTGACGAACAATTTGACACCGTTTTTATAACAAACGGATATATCTGAAAATTTATACCCATTTTGACCTTGAACCTATTTTGACTCGTAACTAATGAACTACAACCTGCAGGTAGGGCAAACTATACCTTTGTTTAATCCTGGAAAGGTGACGGACACGTTGGCATACTTTTCTACCCATTTTGATCCTTTTCATATTTTGACCCTGTATAATTAACCTTGCCCCCTTAAAAATATATGTTCCACTCCTTTGATTTTGGTAAACTTTTCATATGTTGTTTTAAAGGTTTTCTCAATACAATTCTGGAGAAAATGATTCTTTTGCAATTAGTTTTGGGTTAAGGCATCATTTATTCTATTTTGTCTGGCCTAATACTACTGTAACGCCACGAATGTACTCTCTTGTAGGTAGGTTGTTTTATTAGATTATAATGCTACAATCCAATTCTCGGCGAACAACAATTTTCAACCTGGATAATCGTTCTTCTTTGATACATGCCTCTTCCAATGTTGCTCCAAATATTACAACGAATATCTGGTATAGATTCTAATACCTAATCTTCATGCAAAATGAAAATGTTTGAAACGAGAAGAATCGCATTACGTGTACTGGTGTTTTTAATTTTAGGGAATCCCAATCATGACTGCTGTACATGAATGTCTGGGAGATGCTCATGTCAGATTACCTCGCTATAAGGGAGGTTACTACTTGGAAGTTATTCTTCAGCTCTGTACTCCGATTTAGAACGCTAGTATATAACTTAAGTTGGCGAGTATAACTAGCGAGGTAGGCTTGGACTAGTCATTACCCCGATTTGGTGGACTCGGGTTCAAGTGTTATAAAATTGCTTAAAGGGAAAAATGTTGCCGTTGCGTAAATGTTCACATTCACTATTGATATCACCGCCTTCAACATGTATACCTACATCGTCCAAACTAGTGATATCATCACTCTATTGGCGTAACACTAAAAGCAATAAACTTAGATCATGGAATGCAAATTTGTAAATTAATGTGTACACTGAAACTTAATTGAAGTCAAACAACTTCATAACACTTCCAAATACTATTTTGTTTGACGTCAACATTTTAATAACATTACAACCCATTAGTATGATTAGTTATAGTAATTATATATATAAAGGAATAGTCTGAATGACTTAAGGTATGGAACCAAATTTTAGGCTTGTTTTCTCTCTCAAAGTGGGTCTACCTTACATTAACATTAAATGAAGTAATTTGTCACATGTGTATTCGCCAAAGTGCATTGAAAATGTATACATAACTTCATACATTTTTACAGCTTGCGTGTTGCGATTAAAAAAAATGGAACATATATACTTTCATCAAGTCATGCAATTCTGGATATGAAAATGGGAGTGCACGGGGTTGTCTTAATTGGAAAGCGCAGGCTTAAAGCAATTTACACACATTGTTTTGAAGGGCGCACGCCCCCCATTTTTTTCCAAATTTTTTGGAGATTTTTACCCGGTTTTGCATTGGGTAACTGGCTAGTAAACTATAGTCTGTGATGTTAAGCTCGAAATGTCTATGTGGTCCAAACGAAGGAATTTTTGTACTAGAATAATTATTAATCGGGGATCCCCGATAATAATTCAAACGGCTGCTGGAAACAGTGGCCTTCCAAGGTGAAATAGCGGGAAATAGCGCCATGTATTTTGTCTACGCTCATCCATTAGTTTTTTTTAAATAGTTCCGGGGGCAAGCAAGTTAGAGGTTATTTTCTCGAGGTGGGCCTATTTCATCATGGGCGGAGACTAGAGTAAGCATTTCCAGCTCTTCGTGCTGCCGTTAAGTCCACTCTAGGATCCCAATTTAATTACAAAATCGCTTAATTTTTGTGATACTACGCATTTTAGCATTCCCTTTTCGTGTCGCAGGTATAGGTTTTTTTTCCTAGACATATTACCAACGTAACGTGGGCAAAAATACAAATTTTTGAAATTTGTAAAATTAACTATTTAAAAAAAATGTGCCCATATTGCTTTAAAATCGTGAGTCGAGCCCCTCGTAATGGTCAACGTGTTTGTGTCCCTGGCAAGATACTTAATCTCAATTGCCTCGGTCACCCAAGCGCAACCTGGGGAGTTGTTATGTGGGATATTACAATCTAAGTGCTGATAGGCATGTGCGCTTGGCCGGCTGCCGTTGTGACGATTTCCTGAAGGAAACGTAATAATAATAAGACTAATAATATGCAACAGCGCTTTGTATCCTGTGGAAAAGGCGCTTTAAAAATGTAGATAATATTATAAATGGCAACTTTATAGTTATTGAAACACCAAAAGTTAACAAAGACATCCAGCTTCAGCAGTAATCTTAACATCATTTTGCAAGTCATTTTACCCCATGTGCAGAGTAGAATTGATGAGTTAGTCTATAAGAAAAACCTACAAGAGAGAAAACAGTAACACATTATTTTAGTATTTAACTATTCGAATTTATATACTAGTACATGCTGATAATGCTAACGATTGTTGTTGTTGGTCATTAAGTTATATCAGATCATATTTTGCTTATTCAATATATCTTCTATTTTCTTATATTACACCTAGAAAATTGACAGTAATTAATTGCTTATATGTATTTGGTTTATCATATTATGGCCGACATATTTTCCTTAAACAAGAAGCGATTTTTTAACAGCCGTTTTAGGATAATTTTTACTTGACAATATACGCAATCACGTGTCCTTGGTGACGATTTCGAGCAATCTAAAACAATTGGTAAAATATTTGAAACACATTTAAATTCCTAATTGCAGGTGGGCTAGATAAATTAACGACAAATTTACTATGGCACGTCTTGCAAAAGAGTTTACTGCGTTGCCAGTCTGATAGAGTGTCGATCATCGGGGGATTTATTGACTTCTCAGCGAAAGAATATTAACAAATCAGATATTCAAATATATCAAGGTCGCAACCCTAATCTGTCTGAAATGAGTTCCTACCATGATATGATTTTTCGAGGGGTTGTTATCTCACAACTCACAAGAACATAAAAGAAAATATTTTTCTGCTAAGTTTTGTTTTTATTTCTAAACATTTTGTTTGCTGTTTCCACTTCGACTTTAAATAGAGTCATACATGGAGAACCTACCTGATATTGGTCTTCAATATTTATCTGGAAAATGATCTGGAAACCACCCTCTACACGGCGGTTAAACGCGATATACCTGCATTTTTCAAACAAACAATATTTCTGATATTAAAAGGCTACAGTTATGAGCACATCGCCTACAAATTTCACTCTTTAACATTCTCAAAGATGAAATACGATCCTCGTCAGAATTTATGCATGTAACGGGAAGAAAGACTCTTTGAAGAAGACTTTCCAAGGACTCTCTCCGTTACAGGAGCCCAGACTCGTTAGAAACTAGTGACGGTCGCAGTAAGAGATTGCAATAAAGCTGAATGTAACAGTAGTTACCACTGAATAATTAAATACTAAAACAATACCACAAATTAGGAGCAACGACGGCAGATAAAATGTGAAGAAAATCGAACACGATCATACGATGGATGATGACAATTTTTTTAAAATCTTTCCCTGGATATGCTCAGCATACACAAGTGTAGAAGGAAGGAAGGAAGGAAGGAATGAAGGAAGAAAGGAAGGAAGGAAGGAAGGAAGGAAGGAAGGAAAAAGAAGAAAGGAAGGACTTGGGGTCCGCTTCCTAGTCACTAGGTGCAACGAGCGATTTCAAGGCATCCATTTATTGCATATTTAGTTATTACATATAGATTAGACACTCAATACATTGCTTACGTTGTATTTGGCTACGGAAATGTTTTAAAAGTGAGACCAAAAGGTAATTTTGATTTGCTTATAATTTAATATATCCAATATAAAACATGGGCTGAATTTCACATTTGCTCCAATACAACATTTTAGTACGAAAGAAATAATTTAGTTCTCAGCTTAATCCTTTCAGTTGGGGAAAAGCTTTATATCAGTGAAAAAATTTTGGACACCTGATATGTGAAATATCACTTGCACCTTTCATTTAATGTGTGCGCTACTAAAATGACGACCACCACGAAATATTACCTGTTTTTTTCTACCGGGATACTTGTGTTGTCACGATACATGTGGCAAGCTGCAGATATTACGGTGTGGTCGTCACTCAAATCATCGGTGACCATGTCAGTACAATCGTCTTGTCTGTCAGCGAGTTTGAACCAATCTTCATATCCTTGGCGCACTCCTAACGATCAGATAAACCAAAAACATTCTAAACAATGTTGACATTTTTCTCGCTTAGGCCTACAATTTGTACAAAGAGTAGCTATTTGTAAACGTATAACCGTTTCTGACACTGTTTAGTATGTTGTCCAAATTATAAATTAAGACCATAAATGTTTGGTTGCGTTTCTGCCTTCGATATTGTTGGAGACGCAGCCATACCTTCTCTTCCCTGAATAATTGAGTTGGTGCACCGCAGCCACACAGCATCTTCAGAATAACGATCCGCAAAACTCTGTGCAGCTTTTTCTCCGAATAACGACGCCCAATTATGCTGCATTGCTAGATGCTGCGCGCTTTCATCAGCTTCCAAAACAGGATCGTCCTTTTCTAACAGATCTAAAGCGAGAGAGAGAGAAGAGAGAGAGAGAGAGAGAGAGAAAGAACATAAATCACAATGGCATTGTAGTGAAAAAATCGGATGAGAAATACAAACCAATTTTAATAAAGACGCCTTTATAAGAGGCAAAAAACTATAAAAATTCCAACCATCAAAACAAACTTCGTAAACTACTTACCTTCATCTATTTCTCCATGGATTAATGTACCCCAGAGCAACATAAATGTCAAGAGAACGAACACAACAGCCATTTTGTCATAAATTACCACTGTATCTAACTGAATTGATAACTCAAATATTGTACCCACCCGGATTCGGTTCCATATGGTCAATTTTTGAACACTATTGTAAACATGGTAGAACCTACTGCGCATGGATGACGCATGAATGGTCTACTAGTTCAGGGCCTTATGTAAGGAAGCTGGTTCCCGTGGGCCTTTCGTGGTTATTTTCTAATTTTTATTGGATTCCAATATACATGTTGACAATTTTTCAAAGTATTTATATTATTTATGCAAATTAACATTAAAGTGTAAGGGTATGTCCTTCACCATTAGAAACTCATGTCTGGCATTTCCGTTTTGATAACAATGGAGAAATCGCAGATGTTGACCAATATGTCTGCCGTTTCAGACTTTTAAACACCTACAAATTACCATATCGTCGGGTGTATTACATAGTTACGGATACGAATTTTTGTTTCTGAGAAAATCGCATTTGAAAAATCGCGAACTCTAGAGGGTCCGTACACATCCCCACATACGGTTCAAACAATCAAATCCGATTAAGAAACGAAATTAACAACTGGAAATTTATTTTAGTCTCGTCTCTGATATCTCTGATAATGGGTTTACCTGCAATCTCATTTGTATAGAAATTGGATCACGTGGGTTGGTAACACCAGAAACGACCAAAAGCTTGTCTACCATCTTTGCTTTTGCTAAATCCAAGCCACCTAAGTCTCTTAAAAGGGACCTTAGCAGACTATTTCCATCTTATCCAGTTACACAGTTTGGAATGCACGTCAAGAACCTGCACGGGGTTCCAGTGAAAAATTCCACCTCAAGCTGTAATTCATAACCTGAGTTTGTTTACCACCTTGTATATCAACTGTTTATTTATATGTTTTAATACGTAAATTATTTTTCTCTCCATTTTGTAGTCTGTTTCGCCCTGTATGGTAACTGAGTCAGCTCTGCTGGCTCAGGTACTTGTCCTGGGCTTCTGGAACTTCTTTATTGTATTTTGCATGCTTATTGCTGCTCGCTTTTCAATAAAGTCGATGTTATATCATGAATTCTTGATAAAATGGATGTACTACATTGGAAAATCATATCCGTCACACCAAAAACTACACAAATCGGCGATTATGTTCATGACATAGTGACGGATGTTGAATTTTCCCTTTACTAAAGCGTTATTCAGCATCCGTCATTATGGAAAACAACAATCGGCGTTTTCTGAACATCCGTCAAACCAACGTCCGTCATCGCGAATCTGCTCGATTTGGTTTATTACATAATGACGGATGTTGAGTGGATTGCCGCGATTCACCGATTTGAACTGTAAATATAATATAAATTTCTACTAATATCGATATTTATAAATTAATTACATATTTTGCTTGTATCAGTTATAAATTTAAGATGAGAATATTCACTAACAAAAGTATTTAAAAAGCCTTGGTGGGAAATCAAGTATACACTTCTTTGACAGAAGGTTCAACATCCGTCACTATGTAATACACAAAAGTCTCTGTTATGCAATATACGTCAACATTGAAAAAATTCTAATTAAGATTATTAATTAATGAAATACTTGCAAAGGTTCGGCACTTGGCATGTTTGAAGATTTTGGTATTTAGTACCATTTCCCTTAATTTCGTAAAAAAATATAAAAATTCAACCTCCGTCACTATGTAATAGACCCGACGATATGTCTGTTTTATATTTATATTATTATAAAGATATATATTGGGGTGTGAGACATTTATTTGATCACTAGGTATTTATATTAATATTACTTTGTTTGTTATCAGGCTTAAATATCAAGATGTTGGTCACATGATAACAAATGCTTGGCAATTTGGTAGGTTTAAAGTACTTCAACGGAAGGTATATTGCCATTAAATTTCATTTTATGTCAACAAGCCAAAATATACCAGATATGAGTTTCTAATTTGCAAGGTCATATTATTTCATACTTTCCGCACTTTTGATTTCTGGATAATATAACTACATATATCCAGATCGTAAATTGTAGATTTTAACGTAATTTGAAGACGCCCATATTGACTGCCATCTTGGAATTAAGGAAAGATTAAATTAAATATATGCCCGACAAGCGTTTACGATGCCCTTAAAATAAAATTGCGTGGCTTCTCCCACAATTATTATAGCTTGTTAAACTGTGCATTTATTCACAAATTTTGCCATTTTGGTGGAACTTTTACAGACATTTTGGCAGCCATCCTGGAACTGAAGCAAGAGAATGCTTGGCAAGAGTTTCTGATGGCCCTTGAAAATATATTTGTGTTTTTCCTCATTTTAGTGATTATTTTGGCCCAATATGCCGCATTTTCAATAATTTTCATATTTTGAACGCCATCTTGAATTTGATGGAATGCTGCATGTTTTCATCACTTTTAACACGTTGACTGTATTATAAACTAGAAAAGGAAGGTAAACGGTTGATTTAATTGTGTACTGGTGTATTTTGATTTCGAATTATGACGTCATGCTTAATTTGCATGTAAAATGCTGAACACACGTTCGAAAAAAATTGGCACCATAATTTTTTTGCTCAATCATATCATAATTAACAAGTTCCTGTAGAGAACGGAAATAAACATTCAGAGCCCACGGGAATACATATGGCCCCCGACTATATACATTAAAGCAATAATGGCACATTTTTGAAGAGCACCCCCAATTTTAAAAAGTTGATATTTTAGCACAGTTACGTTGGTAATTGTCTAGGAAACTATACCTGCTAAGAAATGCGCATTTATCATAAAATAAGCGATTTTGTAATTAGAATTGGGATCTCAGATTGGACTTAACGGCAGAGCTGGAAATGCTACGTTTATGTCCGTCAATGATGAAATAGTGCCACCTCGAGAAGATAACCTCTAACTTGACTTGCCTGAACCAATAAAACAACTAATGGATGAGCGTAGACACGTACATGGCGCTATTTCCCGGCTATTTCACATTGGAAGGCCGTGTCCAGCGGCCGTTGAATTATTATGGGATCCCAATAATAATTATTCTAATTACAAAATTCCTTCGTTTGTGACACAAAGAACATTTTCGAACTTAACCATTCACAGGTATAGTTTATTAGCCAGTTACCAATGCAACCGTATAAAAATCTCAATTTTTTTGAAAAATTGGGGGCGCTCTTCCAAAAAATGTGCTAATATTGCTTTAAACAATGAAAGCAAGCAAAAATATCCGCCACTGCTTGCCGCCAACGCGTGTGTTTAGTGAAGTAGTCCATGAGCCAATAGAGATGGTCGGTACCATCGAGGGCAGTAAGGCCCATTGTGATTTCTGGCGAGGTATTCACCCCTAGATTGAGAAAATGTGAGAAAATGGCCAATTGAAAATTTGTACCACTTTTTCTTTATCCACCCACGGATTGTTAATGTTTTAGTCGTCTTTAGACAATACATATTCTCCAAGCTCATTCTTTCGTTTATGTTTTTTTGTTGCGACAAAGGTCTGTCCTGATATTGAAAAGTTTAGTTTCAATTATTAGTAATTCCAAAATCTTACCTCATTCTTCTTTACTGCGCTGCTCTGCCCTCCAGCGCGCAGCATCTGGTACGGTATTGTTATGTTAATTCAACGATCCCAATCGACATATATTGGGGACAATGTCATGTTAGACTAAGTAGTCATAAACTGATTTGGATCAAGTTATATGTTCATGTTGAAATCTGACCATGTACAAGCAGAGCAATACAAAGTAAACAAAGTGATAACAAAAATTAAAAATTACCTTATTCTCTCGTCATATTTTATCCAGTACCTCAGAGTTCATATCAAATTTAGAACATTTGACAATATCCGCGTCTACCCTCGTCACTTCACCCTCCTTCTTCATTCCCATCTCATTATGTGGACTCATAGACATCATCAAGAACAGGACACAAATTGTGGACTTTTGGATTCTTGAACATCTCATCACCTCACCTAAAAGTGGACTTTCTTGTCAAATTTTCTCTGAATTTTGGAATTTTTAATCCCCAAATCAGCAAAAGTGGTCCTTTTCTGCTCCTTTTGTGCCCCCCCCCCCTTTGCGTAGGGCCCTGCCTCCCTGTATGAATATTGGAGAAATATTGTGCAATACGGAATCAATTTCAGCATTTATTTCCATTTGATGTAAAAAGGGTTCTAAGTATTAAGATCCATACTGAAGTTTGTAAATAAATATAAGTAATGGTTTTGGTGGTGTATTTACATGAATTGATCATACCGAAAATGTACAAAAGCCGACTTTTTAACAAGCAAAGCAGCCTAAATTTTGGTATTGGTATTGACCGAATTCTTTCATATAAATACATTTGTGTGTTAAAGCAATATTAGTGTGAGATTGAAAACCATGGCCGGGACGTGTGGCCGCATCCTGGCTTGATCTGCATCAACGGTTTTGCACAGTATTGGCGGTATTCATAACATCAAGCCCTGGCATATACTACATCCTGTAAGTGTAATCCATTCCTTCCAGCCTACTGCGACTGCCCCGACTTGGGGCGGGCGGTGGTGGGTTGAGAACTCTCCAGTTGCAATAACTGCAATGACATTGTGTGGATGTTTCTTTCTTCATCTACATATGTGAAGCCCGTACAATATTTGTTTGTGAAGCTAGGAACAGTTGATGGAAACCATAAGATACAAGTTGAAACTAACTCCCAACTACCAAACATATTGTTATTTCTTGTAAGCCACTATACGTAGCTCGTCTTCTTCATACAGAGTCCAGTGCCTTCTTGATTTTCTTATTTGTCAGCATTTAAAGCAGGTTCTCAGAGTCTGTTTGGTGAATCCTCTGGACCCCAATTCTACTGAGAGGTTTTTCAGCTCCCATTCAGCTTCTTGTGCTTCCTTGATAAGGTCTTCATATTTGTACTTCTTTCGGTGGTTTGCTTGTACCAAATATTCTATTCTGCAGGTACTGTCAGCTCAATAACACATTCTTTCCTTGCAGGAGAACAGATGGTGACATCTGGTCTCCGTGACGTGGTGACTATTTCTGGCAGTAATGTGCTGGGGTGGGTCTTCATCCCACACCACAGCCCAGTCTTCACTGTTCTGGATACATGGCTTCTTTTCTCCCAGCCAGGTAGCCCGAGGTTGCTCTGGCTTTTTCCGATACGATAGCCACTATCTTCTCTCCCTAAGCCAGAGCGGCAGTTCATTCAAACACCGGGGTCAAGAATTTTGGTATACTTACAGTCCTTTTTGACACAAAATCCGTGCATATATGAAAACTTTGATGTCTTAGCATCTCTACTAGCTCGATTTTAAAAATACAAACGGTGCACAGCTCATGCTTAAATCCGTGAAATGTTAACCCTAAAAAGCACAAAATGACTGAAAATTGAAGCTAAACACAGTCGTCTCCCGCGTCCGGGTGTATGTTCATAATTTACCGTTTCAAAATCATCATATTGTAACCATGAATGGAAAATTAGTCAAGGAAACAACGTTTGTATAATTTAGGACTACATCAAAGGTAAAGATTTTCAATAAGTACTGTTTTTGTACTGATTCTGAATTTGCTTATTCCGCACCAGATCCGCTGCACACTCCACCCCGGCTTTTTCAATACACCCCGTGCGTAGCGTTGTAGGAGGTAGGTACGGACGACGTGCAACGCTACGGAACGAGCTACCAGCCAGGTAACATTGCCATACTGAGTGCCCTTGTCTAACTTCATGTCAGTTTTGATTTGCTTGTCATCCTCCATTGTTTTTGTGCTATGTACAGCCTAATATATAGATTAAAACAGCAAAAATCATTAAAAAGGGTCAATTTCAGTTGTACAGGGGTCAAATTTTAAAGTTGCTCCGATTTGGATAAAAATGGTGCAAATTATTAGTAGAGTTCAATTCATAGGATTAAAATAAAGAATAGATTTTACTCTCTTAAATGCTTATTTACCGATGTATGAGGCACAGGTTTCCCCTTGACCTTGTTTCCCCTACGTTTTATTGATTTTGCTGTTTTTAGCCTATAACTATAATACAAACTCTCCCTTTTCTGAATCCTTATGGTTTGGCAAATAATGTGGTATACTTTTCAAAATCAGTTAAAAATTTTGACCCTGTACAATCTTTGTCTAGTTCCCCTCCTTAATACCACATTTGCTACCTCCCCCGGACACAAAAAACCGGGAAGGCGAGAAAAAAATGGGAAGGGAAAAAGGGGGAAGAAGAGAAAAAGAGAAAGAAAAAGAGGGAAAGGGAGAAGAAAAGGAAAGAAGAGAAGGAAAGAGGGAAGAAAAGAAAGGAGAAAGCAAAAGAGAAAAAGACGAAAGAGAAAGGCAAAGGGAAAGAGAAAGAAAGAAAAGGGAAGA
The DNA here is from genome assembly GCA_023653785.1 of Ophioderma brevispina. Lineage (NCBI taxonomy): Eukaryota > Metazoa > Echinodermata > Ophiuroidea > Amphilepidida > Ophiodermatidae > Ophioderma > Ophioderma brevispina. The sequence continues at coordinate 91,145 of JAMKCH010016132.1, forward strand.
ATAGAAAGGAGAAGGGAGGAGATGAAAGACATGAAAGAAAAGGAAAAAGGAAAGATTCGTTGTAGCTTCAAATGAATTTATTGTGAAATTTGTGCTCTGAAACACTACTTTTTACCTTCTAAGATGGAAAAACCCAGGAGCTTCCGGGGGATCCACCCCAACCCACGCCGATCCCACCGGACCCCACACCCGTATAGGCCTTTCCAGTAAAATGTTCGCACATTAATCACCCTCCGGTACAGGAATCGGGAAACCTCTTGGGTCTTCCCTCCCCCCACCCTCCCGGAGGGTCAGGTCTGGTTACGTCCCTGCTTTGCAGCACGTTTCAGGGGTTCCTGTCAGGCTGTCTACATGTTTAATCACTCAAACCTTTTGTACTCAAGATGTGTTACAAATGTCTGCTAGATCCTGGGCTATATAGTGTATGTACTTAAGTCATGAAATCATCATAAAATTATCAGAAAACAATGTTGGCATTTTTTTTCGGCCGCCATCTTGGTATATTGGCGGCCATTTTTCATAATGGCTGCCTTTAGTAATTAAATTAGCCTACATATCTCGGCCTCTGAAGCTTATAGGAGCATAATTCTGGTGTCTATACCCATGTTTTAGGGGTCAAAGAATTCATATTTTATGTTTGTTTAATGATATCATGTCCCTATCCAAGTTGGCCACCAAATTGGCCACCAATACGTATAAGTTGTTATTTCTTAGCTTCAAAAGCAGGTATAAAGACAATTCTCAAGTAAAGGGGTCGGACAGTATTCATGAAATTACCCACAGATGTTTCAATACCACTGAGTGGTACATTTTGAGTAAAGATGATGAGTATATGATATGGCCAATCCCCTGTTGGAAGTACTACAGAGATGAAGCCATTATGGTGTGCATTAAATATCATGACATGGATGAAAAGGATCAGGGTGTTCTTTGTTCAGCTAGGAGCAAAAAAGCCAATGGCATAGGCTCAAGAGTGGACTACCCCCAAGAGAGTGTGCTCACTCCTATCCTGTTCAACATCTATATACCAATATGACAACCAAAAAACACAGGAATCTGTTGTTTATCTATGATGATATCGGTATCAGTGCACAAGATGCTAACTGTTGAAAGAGACTCTCCCAAGCTTTAGATGAACTCACACTCCTCATTATAAGGAAAACCACATCGGTACAAATCAATTCAAGACCAGTGGATTTTAATTTAAGTTTTTCTAAGTATTGTCCATGATATAAGTATTCGAACTTAGAGAGTTTTAAAAGACGAAGAGTAAGTATTAAACGGAATAAAATATTGAACAAACTCATGGCATAAGATGGGGTGCCACCCACCTTATCTATCGACGGCCACTGGTCGTGGTACTATGTTCTGATCTTTAAGCCTCCTGCGGGCCTTGACACAGGATGTTTTCGTCAACACCAACGAGGAAACGTACAAACTCTTAGCATGAGGACATTCATTGAAGTGTAGCACGAGCGTGCAACGCGTAGATGCCAAGTCTCTAATGTGAAGCACCTTATGTCAGGCAGAGAGACCTGCTGCTAACCTCTTGAATCCAGAGAGAGCTTCTAAAGCAAAGTCCAATTCTTGAAGCAGCCTCTGCAGGAGTTTAAGGAAAGCCGCCGTTGGAAAGGAAAGAAGAAAGGGAAAAAACTTGCTCTCAACCAAGTTACATCTATTGGTATTGAACTAGGAGGAGAGCACCTTCGACCTGGAGCTGACTCCTTGTGGACTGAATAACGAGGTTCAACAGATGAGCACCAGAATTGGATCAGGATACCGTGGTGGTTGAGGAACAGCACCAGAAGAGAGTGGAAATCTATTGGTTTGCACTTGTTAGAGCAACCGCACACAAACAAGGACCTTGGCGAATTTTAACAAAACGAGCCCGATGGGTAACTCATCTCAGGCTTTATTTCGAGATATTGAGAACTACTGTGTTGGGAATCAATCTCGATATGAGAGGAAGAATAAACGTGTAATCAAATTGTTCTTTTTAGTTATGAAATGAATAAAATCAATCAATCAATCAATCCCCAAATAAAGGTCCTGTCTGAGTTAATGGCATTTTTCCTGGTTAGGTTCTTATCTGGGGTTTGGCTTTGTAAACCCTGGATAAGCGCAACCAGCTTTATGGGGTCTTTCATTAGTTATCTAGGGTTTTCTTTGTAAGCCGAGATAAACGCCATTTGTGTTTATTGTTAGTTGGGGTTGGATCTGATATCCTTTATCTTGGGTTAACAAATAAGCTAAATAGTGGAGTAGATATGTGCATGCTTGTGTGCCCTTGGTGATAAAAGCATGAAATTTGGCACACAGTTTGGGTATGTTCTAAGAAGGAATTTTGGCATAGGGGCATCGCAGATTTTTGTGTAACAAAATGGCGGCCATTTTCCAAATGACTGCCCATTTTATGGTATTTTAGCTCTTTTGAAGGAATTCTAAATGTGTTGTTGTTTGTTTGGGCTACCAAACATGATTGTAGGCCAGAGCAATGCCTAATAGGAATTTTTATTTGTTAACTATTGGGCGAACTTAATTTTGTAACAGATTATGACCATTTTCCAAAACGGCGTTCTTTTTCCAAAATCGCCTGCCAATTCCCTCTTTACCAATTTTCATCGACCGCTACCAAAGCCTATTTATCACGCAGCAATGCAAAAAGGAAACCCGTTAAATAGGCAACCATACAAATTTGTTTGATGTTACTAAGTGCAGACATTTAGTTACACAGCAATGCCAAATCCAACCTGATGGTAAATAGGCAATCAATACAAGTGGCAGACATTAAAAAATAGTCACATTGTTTGTTTTATCTTGCTTTGCAGTATGAATAAACTCAAAAACACATTTGAGAATGGCTTTTGTAGTTTTGTTTGATAACAAACGATTGTGAACATTTCCCAAAGGAGGAGGAGGATTTTGTTATGATATGGTCTATTGATACGAGCATAAACTATTGCACAAGTAAACAGGTTACCCGTGATGAACGGATGACAACAACATTGAAAAACACATGGCTTGCAATACTTTTTACCAGTGTTCTACATAAATCCAGGCACTCACGTGTTTGTAGTATGCGATCTTATCATTATTATTATTATTATGTGCAATAGGTTTTTTATTGCCGGAAATATGAATGCTAATGCCAACAGCATTGACTATTTTTTGTAAAGCACCAATGATGTGATATTATACGCTGATGTCTGTACCGTACCTAAAGAAAAAAGAAAAAAATCATATCTTCAATAGGGAGTTGTTATAATATCATGCACAC
>JAMKCH010016133.1:0-24133 GCA_023653785.1 Ophioderma brevispina
TAATGCCATCCGATGCACATAAATCGGTGTGATCCGCACCATCGCCTAATTGGCATGAAGACATGTACAATTGTTGAACTCAATTTGCTGACTTCAATATCAATTGATCTGACTTAAAGTTTGTAGCTATGCAAAACACAGTATTAACCTGCAGTCCCACTTGTTTATGTGCAAATGTCATTAAAATAGGGTGGAAATTAACATAACACCGTATCACTTCTTTAGCCACAAAGGTTGTGAAACGCTGCTAACCCATTAAATGAGAATGCCATGGGGACGAAGCATAAACAACCCACCGTTATGCAGTTAAATCGTGGGTATAATGACTAAACCGATTGCCATAAAGTTGAAGGTGGACTAAACCTTTGGCCTCAGTTGTCGAGCATGTGACGGTATTATTATGCATTGTATTTATATGATACCAATAAACCATATACTGACTCAATAAACTTGAATGACGGCTAGATTCGCTTTCACCGTGAAAAAGTCAATCACATCCTTCCACAAGCTGGGTTGATTTGGAGCAAACCTAACATATAGTGATTTGTGATCATCAACAGACGACAGTTCATCCACAACGACAACTGTTTCCGTGACGCTTGAACAATCGGCATTTTCGAGTTATATTTTGGAGCTTGAGTCACACAATCTCGCAAGTTAAATACTGCAATCTTGGAGAAACGACGGCCCACTTTGGGTTGGTCACACAAATGTATTATCGTATCACAAAAACTGTTAGTTTAGTGTAGTCAATCGTCCGATTCTGCTTCTGAACAAGACTGATGGCGTTGAATGTTGCTTTTGTTTTTTTTTAAATAGGCACGAACAGGTTCAGATGAAAATCACAACATCAAAGCTTGATTATTGACATTAACTACATTGTACACATTAGAGTTAAATAATTCCGACGCAACGTCTTACCCGATCCTCAAAACACTAAAATCAGTGATTTTTCTGAAAGATAGTTCCACTCCTTAACGACGATTCGAATAATCAGGCAAGGAAATAGCTAGGTCCTATCGCGGTAATGCAGACTCCCCGCAAATAAAAACGGTATTAGATCCAATGGATCTATTTGGCTAATTCATTCTTATATCATTCGAAACACTGAACGGCGAATATACTAAATATACCATACAGAAGGAAGATAGGAACAGTTGAAGCCTTGCCAATATTCTTTCAGATCAATTATCCATAAAGGACACAATTCATTCAGCCAAGGACAATTTCCTGTAGCAAAACAAATTTATTGTCAAGTAAACACAAAACCAGTACCTAATCCTACGCAGATCTGATGCTATGTGATGACGGTGCGAAAAAGGCAAATCCCGGGAGAAAAATCGATGCACATTGGTCAACGGAGCCGCAAGCCAACTGGATGTGATTGGACGATGAGCTGGCTTATGTACCGTAGCAAACAATGACCGAGACAAATGGGCCCATACACCTATTCTCTGCGGTGGACAAATCCGTTTTCCTCCGAATAATCTTCATAAAACGTTATTGGGCACTTAAGAATTATGTTCAGGAGTCCTGTAAGTCTGTCTACATAATTTAATCAATCAAACCTTTTGTACTTGGTTTTTTATTGGAATACCATATGAATCATATAATTGGTGCAGATATTGTGCAATACAATAAATATTTTTAAAACGCAAATTATAGTTGATGGGTTTAGTTTTTTTTAAAAAACTTTAAAATTTCATGCTAGCTCGAATTGTTCTTCATTAATATTCATCTTCACATCCGTTCGATGTCCATCATACCACGATCCCTTTGCTTTCAAGGCTTTTTTAAAGTGAACTTCAGGCGGTCCTGTGCGTTCCATTGATAGCTTATCATGACGCCCCCCCTCTATATTCTGGTTTCATTGAGAAAAAAATCGATAAACAGCTTTGGTGATCTAGAGGTGGTCGTATTCGAGTACGTTGGCCAATTCAAATGTAACGAGACCCTGGCACAAAAATGGTGCGCCCTCTAGATTTTTTTCCAAAATGATATTTTGCATGGTTGTAAAGCTTTCTAATATACACTTAGCCCTCACCTGAAATTATAAGCCCAAATCAACGCGATTGTGGGCTAAGAGAACGTTTTATAATAAGGACTCCGGCGACATAATCAGCAGACCGACGCGGAACTGGCGTTGACCACAAGAATACACCGTCAGAGTTAAATTCCCACGGCATGCACCTACTTGACCTGTCTGGGACCTTTGGTGGTTAATATCATGAGCACGATCTACTGATATTCATATAGGTAGACATATTCGCTGCTTATAGTTAGGCAAAACCTACAGCAAGACTAAAAATTACCTGATGCCTTTAGCTTCTATTAATATGCCTATATGTTTCGGGGTATGTTAATTTCTATGTAAACTATATCTGCCATTCTTCCAATGGCCTAGACTATCATTTGAGAGGAAATTGAAGAAATTTCCTTTTCTGAAAATGTGCCAGTGCCACTTTTAAATTGCAACAAACCCAACTGAGCGTAGAAATTAAAAATGATCAACGAGTCTAGTCAAGTTGACCATACGCAAACAACTTGGGTTTAATCGTAACAATTTTTCAAGTTCCAAACATTTCCCAAACCACTTGTAGCTATTTAGGGCCTGTCCTAGTTTGCCATCTTCAACTTCCAAAATAGAGTTATTTTTGTATGAATGTACGCACCTCTTTGTATAATTACTTTCGATTATTGAAAACAATACAAACGTGATGAGGTTTTTAAATGAAGGTTAACCATCAAAAGGAAAGTCTCAAACCATTTAAGGGAGCATGGATATAGGATATACGTTTAAAGCAATATTGGCATTTTTTTGAAGAGCGCCCCCAATTTTCAAAAATGTGATATTTTTGACAAAGTTTACGCTTGGTTAATTATTTAGGAAACTATACCTGCGAACGAGAATGCTAAAAAAGTGCGTATTTTATCACAAAAATATTAAAAAAAGCGATTTTGTTAATTAGAATTGGGATCCCAGAATTGGACTTAACGGCAGAGCTGCGAATTGTCTACGTATGGTAAGTCCATGATTGAAATAGTGCCACCTCGAGAAAATAAACAATAACTTGCTTGCAAGAGACTATTAAAACAACTAACGGATGCGCGTAGGACACGTACATGGCGCTAATTCCGTATTTCATATGGAAGGCCTTTTCCAGCAGCCGTTGAATTATGATCGGGGATCCCCGATATAATTATTCTAGTACAAAATTCCTTCGTTTGCGACACCATAGACATTTTCGAAGCTTAACCATCACAGTCTAGTTTACTAGCCAGTTACCGATGAACAACACGTGTAAAAAATCTACAAATTTTTGAAAAAAATTGGGGGGCGCCCTTCAAAAAAAATGTGCTATATTGCTTTCAGACTTGAAGTATTCTACTACATTATGTCTTACAGCCCTGTTTCGTAAGGGCCGAATCCCTCCTCCTCAGAGACCAAATGCAGAATCCTGCATTTGGTTTCTGAGGAGGGAGGGCTTCGGACTGTCCCAAATGTCCAGAGTTAAAAGAAGCGTTGCAGTTCAACGATGATGATTGTCCTCACAGCGAAGACTCCAAATGACAGATGCAGTCTTATCAAATCCTCGGTATTATAATCCAAGAGAATCTCTCAGTCCTGAAGAATAATTTGTCCACGCCAGTTCAAGACGACGGGGTAAATAAGTCCCTCGACGACGTTAATATTTTGCAGTACCATCCAAGTATCATCACCGTCACAATGTCCGTTTGTTATAAAAGGTCAATATTAGGACAATACAGTGGAAGTCTTTGTGATTCCAAACACGGAAGCTCTTGTTAGCGGAGAAATAGCTGCGCATGCAGCTCGTGTGCGTATATATCAATCCTGATAGTAATGGTACTGCCGATCTACCGTAATAGAGATGCACAACTAAAACAATGGCGGCAAATTGTATTCTCCATTTCTCCTTATATAAGTGTTTGTTTTTTTGTTCGGTTTTTTTGTTTTTTTTTTTTTTTTGTTTTTTTTTTTTTTCCACACAAAAAACTAGTACTTCCACTTCTTAAAATATATGTTACCAACATCATCATGCATAAACCATATCCTAAACCACTGTTCAATTTGATTTCGTATAATTGCATCATCTACCATTACATTATCTTACATAAATGACATCATGGGAGAACTACCTAATTTGCATCTGTTTTGATCCCCCGCATAAACAAGGTGGGCTCATTTCTAATTGAATTTTGTGTGAATGCCGTTCATCTCTTGCAAACATAGGTAGATATGACAACTGCATGATCTCAATATAATAGCACTAGGGGAATTTAATAATATTCGATTTTCTCAAGTAAAATGGAGAAATATAATAAATCATAAAATTGAGGCCTTAATAAACAACCTCTGTTGACCTTGGTTGTGGTTCTGTTACCAACATCTCATGTTCAATTCCACAAAGTTTCAAAACGAATCGAGTAATAAATTTTTTTTGCATTTTTTTACCATGATCCATGCTCTTACGTGTTGATAGAAACCTAGGCAGTGATTCCTGACCCTTATGCTATTGAAGGCACACGTTGGATGACATACCTACATTTTTGCACATTAATTGGCCTCATGTGCATTTATCACTTTAACTCATGAGGGAAACATTCTGTACATGATTGTCTTATTAGCGGTCCCACACGCTTTCACTAACAACACTCTTGTATCTAGCACGGGGTGACTTTTATGACCCCATTTGACCCATACATGACTACGCACAAAACACATACGTAAAATCATTGGGTATGTTTCGTATGTAAGGGAACAATTTTAGAAGTTTTGTTTAAAATTCGAGGTAGGAGGTTTTTGTTTCAAATTCTTGTACATATAAGTCAATATTCGATAATAAAAACGTGTTTTTACTTTCAACTTGATGACGAAGGCAATACCTTTTTGACCAGACTGTGCCTTAAGGTCTTTATGGTCATTGCAAAAAATGGAATTTGAGTTTTGAGTGTAAGACATACTGAACGCATTGCAAAGTTAATAGCGAAATGAACAAAATTGGAACGACATACCGATTGAGCTTCTTGTTCACTTTCCTCATTTGAAATAATATACAAAAGGAATGACAGAGTGTCACTATCCTAGAATACGTAAGCAAACAGAACTATGATAGTGTTCGAGTATTTAATAGTAGGGCTCAAGTTTCCTACGTGATTGAATAAACAATATCTTAAAACTCAAACACCCTGTGCATAAATGACATTGTTTAAAACATTTTGGGGGGTAAAAAGTGAAGATTATTACACCATGTGGCTACTTTAATTGTATATTGAACAGTTTAAAAATTGCTAAAGTATTTTGTGGACTTTAGAGGACATAGCAAAATAAATTAACAAAGAATTTAAGTTGTAGTCACACACACATGCCACAAAAGACAAAGAAGTTTTTATGGCCTAGAAAAGTACTGCAATACATGTTTCATATTTTATGTCAAAAGTAGTTTGTGTGTACCTTCCCTCACACCAAAATATATGGTTTAGTTCTGTTTCTTTCAAAAGTTATGAGTACTGTACAGACACGTGAATGGTACTCACCGTTTTTGAAGGACATAATTTCTGGTCACATTGAAGAAGGTAGCATTGTTTCCACCACTGGCGAGTTCCAAATTGGTGTAAACGTTTTTTCTATGGAGTTGTGAAACTGAGCAGATGATGAGATGAGATTTATTCCGTTATGGAAATACGTTGTTTACACAATTGGCACTCGACGACCCTCTAAACCCGATTTCCATGTGTCGTTTGAAAGTTTGGATGAAGTTGCCAAATTTATCAGACTTGCACTACTCATTTCGGAAATTCTGCTACTAGGAGAAGCAAGCTCTTGTATCTGACATGATGTACTTAAATGTTACAAGTTGTTTGTTTTGTAATTTTTTTTTTTTTTGGTGCCTTCTAATCCACACTGATATATTTAAATACGTAATCAATTTTAAACAATTGCACACAAATGCATGCCTAGCACATTGATTAAAGGGCCGTGGTACAAATAGCTAAGAGCCTCGTCCTCGAACCAGATTTTACAGGGAGTGCGTCAAAATTGCTATCGGAAGAGTGCTAGTTGATGTTGGTTAATTGTTATGAGCGAAAATGTGCCCCTTTTTTGTCTACCAATATTATTACACGGTACTCTATGGCGGGGGGTTACAAAGCATGTTTAAAATATCCCGGCCGCGAACTTTGCGGATGGGCTTTGGGGTAAAGACTTCTATCAACATGAAAAACTGTATACTTAAATAAGATCAGTCCCCCTTAATAGCCCTTTTCATTAAAGGTGCTTGTTCGATTTATGTGTTATGTGTTCTCTACTTGCTATGGGAGCCTGGAACTTGCACCATGGAAGAAAGAGATAAGAAGGAACACAACGACCCACTTGACGTTGCACGAGTCTAATCTGCCGCCCTAGTATGCAATTGCTATTCATATTCTCTCTAGTCGCCCTTCCGAGGATAATCCTATTTCAGAATTTATGGCTCGAGCAATTCTCAGTCGTGGTGTTTCTTCATTGCGAAAAGATTCAGGGTCATCGGCATCAGCGATACTCAAACATATAGCAGCATCCATGGAAACTGATCAACACGCCGGGGGTCTTGGATTTTCTCGGGAAACCCATGCTCGTTCTTAAAAAAAGAGGGACTAGCTGCAAATGCGGGACTACCGCTAGGGGTATTCAATTCAAAATTAATCAAGTTCTAGTCCCGCTAGGGATACAAATTCAGTTGTGATTGTGCTGGTTCAATGATACAAATAGGAAAATTCACCTAAACAATCAGCAAAAATAACCCAGTGTGCATTTTTTCTCTTTGCAGTAGTACAGGTTATTTTTCTTGTAATGTTTGGCTCTTTTAATGTGTACTTTTTTCATGTACATTGGAGAACAGGCCGCTGCAGGGGGTAATAATCTCAACTGCACATTAACCTTCATTCTTCACTCAATGTTTATTTTTTTCATTATAGAATAAGCCTACACAGCAAAAACATATGATAAATAATTATGTAAATAAAATGCATTACATTGAAAATTGTTACAGTATTAATCAAAAATATTTTGCATACAAGTAAAGATGTTTATATACATTATAAGTGTAATTTCAAAAGAGAGAATATAGGGGCCTATAAACTGGGATCATACTATGAAAAAGCACATTAAGGATGTCATATTCTGCTGTACCGTTAGGTGTACTATTTTCACCTGAAAACTAAGTATATTTCACCAAACTGGTCCAATTATGGGGCCGATATTATTTTAACATGAAAATTGGTCCTGTTAGTGGTCACTTTCGGAACCCTGGAACGAGCATGGGGCCCAACGAAAACCAAGACGCCCCCCGCCAACTTTCAAATTTAGTAAACAGTAATCAATACCTTGATTTTTCACACGGGCAGTCTTGGGCAGGAAAGCTGAACGCCCATAACGATGTACATTAACTTCTTATCTAACGAAAACCCCAAAATACACACCGAGACCGCCGGAACATGTTGTAATAGCAATATACTTTTACCCTTTACGTGTTCGTACATAGGGTTTTCAAACTATCCACAGTAATGATTTGCTCGCCGATCATCGATTGCGGCCGAGGGGATTATGATCAAGGGTGGTTTTTTTTGAATCCCTTCCTTTTGTGCGGTTGAATGGATAAACCGATAAATCGGATTGTGGAAAGAGTGTGGGTCCTTCTTATGCTTTCTTCAATGCTTGCACATACGCCCCATCAAGTACCGTGGGGAACAACTTGCGGTTTTGATGGTGAAGCAATAAGCATAGTGTAAAGCCTATTCAATAGTGTGCTAATGTGATGGTTAACCACAAAAACGACGTGTTTTGGTTTAGACCTTGGAATGAAATGGAGTTGAAAGCTCAAATTAAGGACGACAATGAGAAAAAATACGGGCTTTCATCTGACATCAAAATCGATTAGTACTTCCGGGTAAATCAGGGGGTCCCAAAGACTTTTTTTTATGAGCGGACATTCGCTCTTTATTCATTTTGGAGTGGTTTACAAAAGTTTCACTCTTTGGAGGAGTGAAATTCAATCGTTAAAAAAAGAAAAATTGTTGTTTTTTTTTTTTTTTTTTTTTTTTTTTTTTTTTTTTTTTTTTTTTTTTTTGTTTTTTTTTTTTGTTTTTTTTTTTTTTTTGAGAGATTATTTAAAATTACCCCGTCATTTGCAATTGTGTCTACGTGGATACTTTTTACTAGTAATAAACAAATAATGGGTGTCAGAGGCGGGTTCTTTGATCAAACGAATAGCGAAACAATTCAGGGGATACTAATTGGCATTAACTCCAGCTTGTTAAAAAACCCCTCTTTGTTGCAAAATAATTTAATTAATTGTCAATGAATTTTCTCTCCTTTTCATAAAAACAAACAAACATCCACCGGGGTATAGGTAAGATACAGGGTGATTCCAAATTGATGGAGGGGGGCAAACCCCTTCAGGAGAGAAGTACCAACATGCTAGCACAAACACAGGAATATCACAAGACACTGATGTTGGACCAATAGATAGATGTGGTCATCCTCTTTCTATTTACCAAAATGAGTACCAACATGTATAGCATTACGTCACAAGAGTCATACATGTCGCATGTCAGAAAAACTGCCAATTTCAAAAGACAAAGGTAACAATAGGAAAAAGACATTTTTTCGCTAAAAAGGTTAGGCATATCACATTTATAGGGTTTGACTCGACTGATGGGAAATGACTAGTTGACTATAATGAGAGCAGTTGATTGGCTATAAAACGGTGTCAGTATGTTCGTACAGTTTTCCTCAACATATGACGTATGGTGACGTCATAATGGAGATGTTGGAGTACTTATTTTGTACCAATGGAAAGAAAAAACTATCCTTTGGTACAAATGTACAGGAATTGGATGTTCAATAACGAAAATCACAGGGGGATGGTGTGGTAACCCCCCTCACTTGGGAGTTTTGTTACAAAAAAGGCTCAGTAGACGATGGTTAAAAAGTGAGAGCTCACACAATGAGGGGGATTTGCAAATGTTAAAACATACCTTTGAAAAACCTGATAGAGAATTGAAAGGGAGTAGGCCTACACGAACCCTTGACTTTCGTAATGTGTGTCAAATCATGAATTGACTTCCATATTTTTCATGTACTGGTAGGGAGTGAAGACAGCAAAAATACAAAACAAATGTCATATTTAACAACTAAGTGACCAAGGGGTTTTAACTCCCGTTGGTGCCCAAGGGGGCGGGGGGGGGGTTCCATGGGACCCCCCCTAAGGACACTTTCCGAGGGAATTTTTAAACGAAATTTATAACCACATGTGAAGGGTATAAGACAACCCAAATCAGCAACAAAAAATGAAATTGTTATTTTGGCTGCAAATTAGGGGCAAAACATTGTTTTCAAAACACCGCGAAAATTGGGGAAAAAAGACGGAATTTCAAATGAGCCTTGCGCTTACACCCAAACATTTGAAAACTTATTTTATGTTGATATCTATTCTAGAAGACCCAAATACATATATTTACACAAAATGAGCAGTTTTAGGGAATCCTGTATTTTTTACGGGTGTGACAAAAATACTGTCATTTTTCCCATAGAGTTTGTACAGTCAAGGTTGGCAAACATCCTGATGAAATTCGTGGTTTAGCACATGAAAGTGGTTAATTTTTTAATGTTATAAGTAATTGTTACTTACATGTATGTGTGAACTTATATACAGCAAAAAAAAATGTGCTTTGGTCTGTTTTACCCTTTTATTTGTAAAAATATCTGAAATGACTTCCTTAGTGGCCCAAGGGGGGGGTTCAATGGGACCCCACTAATTAATGATTAACGGCTTGGCGATTTTTAATATTTGGTATGAAAAGAAGCGCATTGTAAAAGTCAGACAATTACAAAAAACTTTGGCGCAAAATCCCCCGCGTTAAAGCGGCAGCGCGAAAGTAAAAGTACATCCTTTCAGATGCAAAACAGTATGTTGTGTGCCTTGCGCTAACACCTCAAAAAAAATACATAAAAGTGTTTCGGCTGTAGCAGTATGGAGATGTGTGGTTATTTATAGGTGCTAGATTTTTGTGCTTTTTGTTTACTACCCCCTATCCCTTATTGAATAATGGTGATCATGACAACATTAGGGACCGGGAGAAAATTACCCGTAGGGGAATGAAAGTGCCATTTTGACCCCTTAAATCCGAAAGGAACATTAAATTTGCTTTTTTCTCCAAAAACGTCGTATAGACCATGACTAGTTAGTAGTCACAAGTGTAATTAAAGTTATCAATGTTGATTTACAGAAAAAAAGCTTAACCAAGATGACACTTCAAATTATGGGTACTCAATAAGCTCCATTTTGGTCCCGTTTAGACTGTTGGGTTGACGATATTCTAGTGTTTCATTGCATTTCTACCCAAATTTAATAAAATCAGTTTGTGTACAAAGTAGGGAAAACGGAATTTTGCTAAGAAAATCACACAAAATGTTAAGTTTAATTAAATTAAAAAAAGAAAAAACCTAAAAAATTAAAAAAAAAACCAAATTGAGGCCTTCAAAGTTTAGCTCAATAACATGAAAACTTTCTGATACGAGTACTTTTATAGTGTCACAGTTTATATAGTAAAGCAAAGGGATTTTCCGCTAGAAATGCACGAAGGATGTAGAATCGATTACCTAAAATAATTTTGACGATACAATCGCGCATTTTTGCACCGGGAGACTCGGAGTGCTAAGCTCCTGGTTACACGAGAGATAAGGAAGATGCCTGCCTATGATGTGGTGTTTGCCTGACAAACGTCTTGTTGTGGGGGCCATTCGTTTTTCAGGGCAAGATTAGGGCACGTAGACGCATGAAAATATGTTCCATCGAGTATAATAAGATTTTGCAGATGAAATTATTGCGTTTGATTTGGGCGAGGGTCTAGATGGTGTTATATGAAAACGTGACGATATCAAATTTGTAATTACTCGAAATCGCTGTGGTATATGTCATTTATTCTATGAAAATACCTCTCTCTCTCTCTTGCTCTCTCTCTCTCTTGCTCTCTAACAAATTTGAATTGTAATATATAACGAAATAGCCCAAGTGTAAAAATTAAAGTGGCAAAGTTATTGCGAGTTGAGGAACAAAGAAACATAACAAGATCGTTTATTAATAGTTGGAAAACAAGTAATGAAATTTAGTTAATCAAAAAATTTGCAAGTTAGTGAACTGCAGGATCTGAAATGATTTTTTTTTATTTGTTTTTTAAAAAATGATCTTTTCCTCAAGTGCAAATGATTGTTTTTGCTGAATATTTGCTGGTAGCAATCAGTCAAAATACATTCGCGACAAAGGCACAAAAGACAAGGAGTTTATTGGAGTTAAGTAACAAGTTTGTATACAAGTTCAGAAATTACATCACAGATTCAGACCAACGAAGTATGTAGATATCTTAAAAGGTGCGGGTTTCGATGTCTTTTCTTTGGGATCTGATTTACCTGGATTGGAAGTAGTAGGAAACTTGATATCAGATGAAAGGCTGTATTTTTTCAGTGCGTCCTGAAATGTTGAGCCTTTCAAAGCATTTCATTCCCAAGTATAAACAAAAAACGCCCTTCCTTTTAATGGTTAACCCATCAAGTAGAGCATATAGATGAATATGGATTTGACAATGTGCATTATTGCTTCTACCATCCGCAACAGCAAGTTGTTTCTGTCGAGATACTTCATGGAGGTAGAGAAAATTGAGAATGGATTGTTCATGATCTGGACTTACTTTGTTGATTGGTTTACATATAAAAGTTATTCTCGCCCATATGTTGATTGATTCTGAATGGTGTTTACATCATAAGGTTTTGGTCTGAATGGCCTCCAGTATATTCACGTGATCAGATTTAACAGGATCGTGAGCTTCGCAATACTGTTACTGTTAGGTGTGAAACCTTGATCTTTTGGGTACGCAGAGATCGTGTGACCTACTGGAGCTTGAACAGGAAACAGGATATTTTCTCGGTACAACCATATGCTTACAATAACCGTATGTCTTCTCTGCCACTGCAAAGCTCTTCCCTGTGTAACCCCAAAATTGCCGGCAAAGATTCTGGTTTCTCTGAGGGATCGTGGGCTTAGGAACAGTATTTTGAAACTGTCCGGCGACCTTTCTGAAGCTCTTCTTGTTCAGATCATTGGCTTCCTCCAATGACTGGAACAATTCTTCTGCGACGCTTCGTATTATACCGGACATTGATGGCCACATGATAGTTTATTTGTGTTTGTGAGTGAACCAGACTTCTATACCGCGGTATAACACCTCAATATGGCCGAGAGACAACAGACTGAATCTTTTTGTGCAAGGATTTCTTCTGTATGATGGGAAGAATGTTGGGTTGAAGATATTACTTCCTCCTTGCAGACTAGCTTCTGCCTTGGACATCGTGTGCGCCCTATGCATGTTTCCACTCTATTTCAGGAACGTTGGCGAAGTTTTCCAGGCAGAGCACTTTCATTTTAATTAATGAACTAATACATTGGTCCAAGCAGTGCCAGCAATACGATGTATCCATATCGACGGCGAAGATGTTTTCAATTCCCTTTTGTCGTGCACGGCTTCTCTGGTAAGTCTCAAATGATTGAAAGTCGCCTCAGCGAATGCCCTGCAAATGATTTCTGTGGTAAAAATGGAGAGTTCCACAATGACTTGGTCTTCTTGTCTGGAATCTGGCCCCAATTATCTATTGAAATTACAAACAATAACAAAAGTAGTTACATCAGGCAGATGGATGGATTGGAGGAGGAGGAGGATCAAATTGAAACCAAAAACAAGGGCATCCGATGACGCGCTATAAATGAAAAGAAATACAGCAAAAGTAATCGTGCTTCACTTGCAAGATGACAGTATGGAAAATTGACCTCCGCATGACTCAGACCTTGGTCCAGGACTTTTGACATCTTCACATGATAAATCCCTATTGCGCCCTACCTAATCCAAATCTGGTTTAAATCTGACTTGAACTTTCGAAGAATACCTGAAAAACTTAAAGCGGCACTGGCACATTTGCACAAAAATATAAATTTTCATTTGCTCTAAATGATAGTCTAGGCCAATGGGAAGAACAAGACAGAGATATATTTTACACATAAAAATAACATACCCCAAAAGATAGGGACATGATGAGGATAAAGAATCCAGGTTAATTGTATTAGGCCAACTTTAAGGTTTCCATAACTTTAATCAACAGAGGTATATATCACATGAATATTTTTGACTTTTTTTATTTTTTGATATTAAAACCACAAAGGTTATAGACAGGTCAAACAGAGTGCATAGCGTGTGAAACATGATACGGAGTGTGTGTTCTTGTGTTAAAAGCCATTTTCCTCGTCTGCTGGAATTTTAACGTCGCCGGCGACCGTTAAAATTATAAAATCGTTCTATTACCCATAAGGGGAAGCTGATTGGTCTTAATCAGTTCAGGTGAAGGCTTTTGTATATAAGCTTTACAAACCATGCAAAAACGATTTTGAAAAATCTTGAGGGCGCACTATTTTTCAAAATGTGCCAGTGTTCTTTAACAACACTGGAACACACATACACACATGGAAAACCGAACCAACCTGGAACAACATACAGGCACACACACACATACCAGATATGGGCGCTCACAAAATCCCCTTCTGCTTGTTCAAAGCCAGGGGAATATAACATATAGCAGGAAAAAGGGCGACAGACTGGGTCGTTGCTGTTCAAAAATGTGCGTTTCGTAATTTCGGCTATTTTAGTACTGAACGGTAATATTCTGGAGGGCAAACAGAGTATTAGTAATGGTACATGATCCAGGACTAAAAGCACACACACACACACACACACACACAGAAATGAGAACTAATTTTCGTAAGTATACTCCACTTGATATAACAAAACTCTACAACTAAAATATTTGCATAGCTTACTGTGAATTCATGCAGACTTAACTTTTTCAATCATCACAGTCAATGTTGGAAATGAGACCCTGACTTCACCACATTTGCATCGACGTCGTAAATAGTACCAACATTTATCATGACGAACGGTTACATATGGCCAATTAAGCTACCAGTATTTGAATTTTAAGTAGTCGTTCTTTGCTGATCCATGATTCACATTCAAATGCACCGGCCGTCAATTGACGCACAACCTTGTCCCAAATGATGTGAGGTACAGGTGCACAAAAAGTCATCCCCCATCACTTGCCATTTAAAAATAATTTATAAAAATACAAAATCACAAGTTCTTATTGGTAAGGGTAAGAGTAGCTGTAGTTGCACGGTCTTTAGTCCTTGCCTAGTTTTGTAAAGTGTGATTATTTTGTAAGGGATTTGATATTGATTTATATGAAGATGGGCTTTTGTACTAAACGAACAAAATAGACTGTTCGACTGTATGCTTTCTTAAACTCCGTTATTTGGAAATCTGCTTTTTTCCAAGGCGATAATTAACAATACAAATGCGACATAATCTTTGGTGCACAAGATGACCCCCAAAACTTAATATACACACATTTCGATTCAAGGCGATCATCATGGTGAGTCCAACACCGTCGTCAACGGGCCATCCCATTATGCTCGTTCCTCTTTTACCGCAACCCCATAGAGGTTGTGGCTGTGAAGTCATCAACCATAATGCTTGAACTTGCTTCAACAGGATCAAATCAGAAAACCGCTGTTATTTTCCCCACATTATTGGTAACAAACGAGATATTTGCTCAGGGTTGCATGCAACATTAAAATTTGAATGGATTGCATTACGGTAAAGGCCCACCAGTTCGATTTCTTTGTCCTAGCCAATCGATTTAACAACAGGCAACAAACCTCTATAGGACTCTCCCGTCGGGCGACAATCGGTGGGGCTGGGATGGGTGGGAAGGATTCGAACTTGGAAAATGAGTTAAGAAACAATACTGTTTTCGAAACCATACTCCCCTCATATTTGAAATTCCATTGGGTTTCCAATGTCGAAAATTACAAATTGCATCGACATTGAAAACCCCCTTTTTTTTTCCAGACTACCCGACCGTTTGGTTTGGCCGGAGGTATTGTCGCCCGAAAAAGAGACTAACACGATTTCGAATACAAACCAAGATAAGAACGAAGCCCAAGGATCCCCCCCAAAAATGGGCGCCGCGGAGAAGCACCACACTTTTGATCCAAGTAAAATCCTAGCCGCGTGCACAACAAAAACCCCCGTGAGGGAGTCACCGCAGGGCCCAGATCTATCACCTGGAATACAGGCAGAGACGCCACTAAATTCCTAGGTAAAACGGGTAGACCCCCGCCGTCACACCGTGAGTTCCAGCAAATAAAGTGAATTCCTCGTTTAAAGTCCCGGAGTAGACTTCCTAAAATAATCATGCTCCACGCTGGTTCGAGGACAGCGCAAGTGAAACCGCCAGCCTCGGGACTCGTATCCTTCATATAGGGGACTCTAACGACGAGGAGTTTATGGTGACGCCAGCCAACGGTGTTAAGGTCGGTTCTAGGCGGATGTCTCGTGAAAGGCAGCAGAACTTGACAAGGATCTAGTGGTGAATGGCATTCGCCAGCGTCACCGCCCGGTCTGATTATCCATCGCGACCCATCGTACCAGAGTTTTCTTTTTGCGCAGCCGTATGCGGTGGTCGTGTTATCACAAACGTGTTATCACAAGCCGCTGCTCTACAACCACCCTACCCTACACACGAAGGACCTTGGACGGTAGAGGTGTATTTTATTGCTCTTACACGACACCCAAGTCGGTCCTCCCTCACGGAAGAACCGAACCGCATGTCCGGTTAAGAACAGACCCCTCAACATACGGTATGGCCCAGTATGGCTTTCAAACTGTTTACTCTTTACTCCTTCCGGCATACGGATACGGGCTGCGTTTCTTTCTTCCGCCGGTAATCGATCCGTTACTGTATACGATCCGGCTGCCGTTTTCTCGCCGAACAGCTCCGCGAGCTCCGATCCACTTATGGGCCTGTAACGGGCCCGTTACGGCATAAGGCTCCTAAGTGGTGCACTGGAAAAAGCGGGATTTCCTTAGTATATTCTAGGTGCACATTCTAGGTACGATGATCGGCTGGATCCAAAATTTTCTGAGCAATCTTCAGCGAAAAAGAATTCAGCGAGGTCAGCATATAGAGCGTTTGATAAACTATAGGTAATCGGTATAAATTTACCTAGGCATATATAGTAATTAGATAAGAAGTCAAGTTCTTTAATCCGTGGTGGATAGTGCAAAGAAAATTGGCTCCTCGTGAAAAAACTCGGTGTCGTCATGTGCTAGCCTATAGTCGCGAAAACAATTCATGAATGTTGAACAAAGCATGCGAAGCTACGCAGTTACCGGCTTTGTTGCGACCAGTGCAGGGCGTATCGCGTACCTATTTTAATCGTTGTTTTTTTATTGCGCTGTCTGCCAACAGTGCGACCTTACGCTCACACGCCAGGCAGATTGTTTCCAATCAGTTCAAACAATTATACTCAAAATATAGTAGCTATAGATTTGTGTGTTTGGTCTGTTTTTCTCAATCGATCGTGATGAAGCGGTGTGAGCCATTGATGAGGTGAACAAAGGGTGTTAAAAGTAAAATGAGGAAAAAGCTTTGCATGTTTACTAAGCTTAGGCCTAGGCACATGATTAAAAGTTAGGCATGGCATGATTGACATTCGGCTGCTAGTCTCAGGACTAAGTTAATTTGATACATGTAGGCAAGGCTATTCTAGGCCTATAATAGGCCTACCAATATTTGTTGTGTAAGGTATTAGGTCTTTCATATGAGCAGGCATCCGGCGTGCATGCATGGCAGTGTGCCTTGTAGCTCCGTTATAGATGCGAACTGGATAGAAGCCTCAAAAAACATGTGCTAGATAGGTGACAACTACTCACCTCCCCTTTTACCAAAATACGCCCAAAATTCAGGGGGTTGTGTTATGAAAGAACCAGACATAATGGCGAGTCGGTGCGCGAGCGCGAGTCATTACTTTCACACTGGCCCAATAACGGCCAGGTAATGGCCCACTAACGGCCCATAACAGTGCAGATTCAAATGAATGGCCCTTTACTGGCTGATTCTGGCCCGCGGTACCGGCAAGGGCCTATTATTGGCCCAATCAATGCCGTTGCACCAAAAACTGAACTGTGCCCATTACCGTTTGCCATGCTGGCCCATTATGGCAGCCGCTATCGGTCCGCTACCGGGCCGTTCGTTACTGTGTTTGTGGGGAGGGGGTGCCTGAAGCCAGGTCGTTCATTGTTTACTGGAGAAAACCCGGTCGGAAATGGAGAGTGGTCCAAAACTTCCAATAGTTCCCCACGACATTTGCGTCAGTTCGAGGCACGACGGCCCAACGGACATGTCAGCAGGAAATATTTTAGACGTGATGGAAGCCAGACTGGCGGAGCTCGTACGGCACGCCTGTCAAACTCCGTAGGGGGTTGGCAATCAACCAAGCAGAACTGGCCTCGTTGGCGGTCTGGTGTTAAACATACCAAGTATAGGGGTTCAAAGACTCATACCTCTCAGAACTGCCAAGGAGCCGTTCTCAGGGGATTATAAATGAACCGCCGACCTGTAATCTGATTTTGTTCGTGTCTAGGCCACTACTAAATAAAGATTCAGGAAGGGAAGTCTGGCGACAGAGGCGTGACGGACAAATTTTTAGTCTGCACCACTTTAGCGACGACCTGAAGATCGGCATCGTCACAAGAAACGGCGTTGCGTCTGAAAAAAGTCCTGCAGCCGGCCACAATAGTCAGAGAAAAGCGGTCTCCAGGACTCGTTGTTGAGTCCCACCAGGAAATGAGAGTCCCGCGGAACGTCCGCGGTTGGTAGCTGCAAGGCAGGTACCAGATGGACGAAACCACGGCTGGCGAGGCCAGACGGGGCCACGCAGTGAGTAATACGTCGCAGTCGACCCTTCCTACCATATCTACCACTCGTGGGATAAGTGAATCGGGGGAAGGCGAAAGCTTCTTCAACCCAGTCCCGTCCATTACAGAGATTAAGCATTCGACGCCACGCCCCAGGGAGCAGTACGTCGGAGGCTTGGGTATTTCTGGCAGATGCGAACAGATCTATCGAAGGGCGATCGTAAACTCGGCAGATTGTCGCGCTACCCGATGAGACAGAGACCACTCCAGAGTGGTCCCGCCCCTGGAGAGCCCACGAATGGTGATCGTCCAGCCCAGGCCCGACACATCTGTGGTCAGGATCAGGCTGGGCTGGGACGGAGGGAACTCCATGCCCCGGAGGAGATTGCTTGGCAACCTCCACCAGGATAGAGCACTCACGATCGCAGTCATCAGAACTAGGTGATCTACGCTGTCCGTGGACGGGCGATATTGCGCCAGAAGGTTGCATTGGATTGGGCTTAGTTTTTGTTGCACGCCAGTGAGCTAGCCATGAGTCCCAGAACCTGGAGCCAAACCAAAGCACGGGCTTCACTGGCCCCGAAAAGAGCGCAGTGCATTGAATGACATTGGCTACGCGCTACTTCATGGGATACACCACCATGAGCAGGTGTACAAAGCTGCGTCCCCCAGATGAACCCCAACCCTCGTGGCCTCCTGCACCACCCATTTGGTGTGGGCACGGAGTGAAGACTCGCCGTTGCTGTGGACAGCAGACGGGAGACCAGGAAGCTGGTACGCATCTTATTTGGAAGGTAACCACCACTTGGTCTCCCGTTCGATTGGGATGTGGAGGTAGGCGCCTTTAGATCCAGAAAACGTTACCCAAACAGTTTCTTGATTGGGCAAAACGAGAGCATGGGCCAAGTCTCCATCCCGAATTGTATCGGTTTGAAGCGGCCCAGTCGCCTGTCTTTTTGGGAGAGCTAGGAAAAAACTGGACCAAAAGCCCCTCCTCACGAATCGAGGGATGTCGGAAGGGGCAAGCGAAGCCGCTGCTGGAGGTGTTGGTTGCGGCCACCTCCGGGACCGAAGCCCAGCATGTTCTCGGGGAGCACCGAAGTCGCCGCCTCCCAGACGCAGACCCCGTCGTGCCGACTTGCGTTTTCGGGACCTAAGTACACAGAGCCGAAGAAATCCACCAAGATTAAGGTCAAGATAGATTCGGAATCAATACTTTTTGGGGACAGACGGACAAACGGAGACCCGAGGGACCACACATATGGCGCGCGGAGGAGACCGACGGACGTACACCGCGCGCACACACACACACTACACACAAACACAGACCAACACACACACACAAAGTCGCAAACATCTCAGGGATCACTAGGCCAATCGTAGGGCTAGAGTACATAAAGCGCATCTTGCTAAGCCAAACTCAGCAATATAGGAACATAAAATAGCGTTACTTGAAAATTTCCATAAAGTTGTTTTCTTTTCATTTCAAGATGGCTGTCATTTTTAAAATTAGTCACAAATTTATTCAATATTTTCTAATTTCAAATACCGTCATTTCAAATGCGTTGCGTTACACATAAAAGTCATCTGCGGAAACTCTATATGAGGCTCAAATCCTTTCGGTTCCGGACACTAGGAGGACCGTTACTGGGAAAGACTATCGTCCCCTAATGTTTCAGCTCGTCTTTGAGCTGTATTTACAAAGGCTAAAATATGTGGAGATCCCCCGCAATCTGAAAGAGAGACGCTCAGAATTGAGGTTCACAGGAGACCCCTTAAAAAACCACAAAGTCTATGCCTTTTTTCCACCCTTCAGGTATGAAAGCCCCATTACCTCGATTCAAAGCCTAACGTGCGACGAGACCGAGATCTGTTTAGGCGCAGGCGTTCAGATTGTGGCTAAGGCTCTGAGGCTTCCAGTGGCGGCGCGCCACGGGCAGTAGGGGGGGGGTTGGCTGGGGGATTCCCCCTCCGTTGGCCCCCGGCGGGAAAAGAAAAAATGGAGGGAGGGATTTTTGCCAAAATTCACCAAACGTTCCCTGGGGCTGTCAGTGGCATACTCAATTCCTAAAGATGAGGGGAGGTGTGAAAACGCCCTCCTACAGGAGATCATACATAGAGGTCAAGCTAGCTAATTGTGAGGATTGTCGAGTTGATTAAAGACGGGCTTCTACTCCACCCCCCCCCACTCATCCTGAATATTCAAACTTCTCAAGTTTGCATGCGCCCCAAAATATTGTCGCATGGAAACTTAGCATATGTGCTCCTTTTTTTCAACCCAGGCCGGTTTTGAGGCATCTCGACCAGCTGATGCATACCTCGCTCGATATTACCCGTAGACAAGTGTTGTAAGAAAGGCTTGTTTCGCGATGGCCAACGTATGCTATCAATTTCGCGTGCTACGTCGGGCAATCCACGGCCTCACGTACCTTCAAAGAGCAGTCGTTTGTCTATTTAGACGATTGGCCTTATTGCGGAGGAAAAAAGGGGGCCCACCTGAGAAGGCCGGTTGCAGGTTTTGTGTCGGTTATGTCCAATCCTTAGGCTTCCTTCTCACAGGGAAAAGTTCATTGCTAGTGCTCGTCTCAAAAGTCTTCATTATTCTGACCGGAGGATTAGGCTCCTCACGGGTCGGGCTCAGGTATTGTGTTCTAGAAGACGTAGAGCACTCCTTTGAGTACCGATCATCAGTGGGTGCTAGCAGGTTCGGGGCCCGTGGACAAAAAAATACAAAGGGGCCATAGTATGCTCGAAACTTGGAGCCAAAGTTCAACCAGTTTCTCAATGTTAACCAATAATACATCTGAATGAAAATGATGGAACAAGAGCTTACATAATTACTTGAGAGCCCCAGAACGATCTCGAAAATCTTGAGAATTTTCAAGTTTTATGACATACGTGTTCGAGATGACTCTCCTCTCTTCCTCCGATCTCTTTAGGGCTCTTTAATCTCCGAGGCCCAATTCCCCATTTCTGCAGCAAACCATAGTGTTAGACGTTAATGAACAACATTCAGGGCTGAATGTGCTATTGTGTCAATTACGGCAAGAAGTGGTCCAACATTTAATTAAAGAGGAAACACAAAAACAAGTCATCAAACACACCGGACACTGAATCCGCGCTAAAAAGTCGATGCTTAAGTCTTCTAGGGCCCCTCCATGGGCTAGTCTTTTCTCCAAACTCTCGTTTTCTCTGAACTTTCGGGGCCCCATTCCTTATTCTAGAAAAAAAAAATAGTGCTGGAATTAATAAGTAACATGCAGGTCTGAATTTCCCATGGGGTCAAGACGGCCCAGAAGAAAGGATCCAAATTGCAAGTACAGAACAAACAAAAGCCACCACTGCGGTGGGCCCATAAAAAGGGTCACTAAAATTTAGCGAAATACGATTTGGTAGAGGGGCCCTGGTAATTGGCTCATATTTTTAAATGCAGACCTGCCTACATTGATATTAAAATTAGGGCCTCTCCTTATCGTATCAGGCCATTCTAGAGGGCCCTGAAATTAATAAATACAGCGTGATAACATTAGGGCCCTTATATTTTAAAATTTTGCAAAAAATCGTATCTGTTTTGTTTTTTAAAAACACCCCCTCCCCCTCTTCTTTTTCTTTCTCTTTTTCTCTTTCTCCCTCCCCCCTCTCTCTTTTTCTCCAATCTAGTCGGGCCCCTCAACCTCTCGGGGGCCCGGGGGAATTTGTCCACTTTGTAACCTATGGTAGCTACGCCCCTGCAGCTCATGGCAAGCCCTGAGAGGGGATAGTAGAAAAAAAAATAGGTAAAATGCCCCCGTGCCCCTCCCCCTCTGGCGTCGCCCCTATGTAAATCCCTTTCAGGTTAGATTGGTCTAGGCTGAAGCTGGTTGCAAAATGGTTTGCAAAACTGTTTGGGTTTGTCTTGCTAAATTACTGGTTAGTGGGATAGCAATTTCATTGTAGTTGGCTATCCACCCAAAAAAATAATCGACCGGATTGAAATTGTGATATTAAAGCAAGACAATAGTTTTAACTCCAGAACTATAATTACGGAGATACTTGAAATCCTTGATAATTCAGCACAAACAATGCATTTCAACAAGATAATCTGCGGGTAAAGTTTTTCCCTGACCCTGTCAAGCCCAATTAAACACACTATAATTGATCCACCCGAACCAGAGTCAGTCCAATATTCGAAATCTGTTAGACATTTCAGAAAAATATTTTGTCCAACTGGAAAATGATAGAGAAACTAAGAAAGGCAGATTCAAATATATGATTATTTGACGTGTGTTAGTAAGTGCAAAAAGTTTGACTAAAATATCGATTTTGTCATTATTATAGGTTGCTTTTGATACTATAACTTGTTAGGGTAGTTTTGATACCTACCTTGTTTAGACATGCAAACATTCACTTCTTGATGTTTGTTTTCGATCACCTGATTTAGCAAATCCCTGTTAGTGCCTTATTAAATATTTCCCAACATTAGTCTATTTTCCACATTCTGTTATTAGTTTCCACCGTTGCTTTGTCTAACCATGATGATTCAAAGAGATAGTTTGTACTATCTTTATCTACACCTAATGTTTTTGGAATTTTAAATACTTAGTTACCAAAGTAGGGGAAAAAGCCGTGTCCATAACAATGGGGCTTGAATGATGACAAGCCATGTCCCAGGAGTGTGTCCTGATTAAAAGTACCGCATAATACTTCTTTGCTTGTTGGATTTCGTACTATTTTGCAATTATCAATTCCAAGCATTGAATGAAAACGATCAATGTCTAAACATGATATACACAGTTCTTATGCTCAAAAGTCCGATTGCATGCCAATACATTTATAAGTCGAGTGTTATTAAAAAAAAGTAACACTCTGGGGGACTCGAAAAGCGGATTTCCCGCGTCTCGCGTCTGGGTACAATTTACCACAGGCCCTCCACGGTTTTAGAACATGGGTAGAAAATTAGATGTTCGATGCAAAACAAACGTTTTTTTGCCCGACCAAAAAAAATGCTTAAATGTGATAAAACACTAATTGTATTATGTTTAAAAAAAATACAAAATTAACAGCAAAAACGCGGACGTTGACTTCCTACGAGTTGCACCCCAGGGAGTGTGTAACTAGACCGGACAATGGAGGCAAAGCGTATTGAATCTCCGCAACTCCCTAGTAATAGCTTTTGCAACAGATTTAAATACCAACATGAGACTTGCTGGGATTGGAACCGATGATCTTTTACATAAGGTTGGTAGGCAATCTGACCGTGGCCTATTTCTTATTTGTACTGTGTGTTGTTTGGATTATACTTTCCTTAGTATTTATAATTAGTAAATGCATCAATAATTCACATAACATAACGAAGTCACTCACCTCCCCTAGCAAGTGAAGAGATTCGGTAAACATCTTGTAGTGTTTTTCTCATCTATTCCCGGATACTTGCTTTTTGACATCTCAAAATATTCCTTCCAACCAATGCAGGCCACGTCTGCCACTACGCCTAGGCCTTGATTATTGTTCACTTTATCACACAATGTTTGGGACCATATCATCCCCCTACATTAATTAAAATATTGAAGCATATTTTTCATATAATGGGCTACAAAGTATTATTCTTATAATGAATGAAAGTGTTAAGGTCTTGGGCACTCCCGTTGGTTTGTATAAGGGGGGGAGGGGGTCTGTGAGCCCTGTGAAAACTACTTTACATTGAGGTTCCAAAATCTGGTGATGATGGGTATATCAACCACGAAGACCACATAACGGAAAGAAATGAATATCCAAAAGAATGTAGGGGCGCACTGTGGGATACTAATAACAATTAACTCTTAACGTGAATATACATAGACGTAAATCCTTAATTTTTTTTCCCCCCCAGCCATGGTATGAATATGATCATGTATGAATGAAGTACCTGTTTGGCATACAAGTAATGTTTTATACAACCTAATCTAGTTGGCCCCAGCCAAACTGGACATTTGGTTAGAAACGGAGGTTGCGTTAGATACTAAGTCCCACAATGAAAAGCCCCTTTCAAGTAAAGTAAATTACAAGGCTCTAAAAACTTACACGATTATTCTAACCTTGCTCCTGGTTAAACTAGGGTTACAGGATGACAATGGTGGTGCGTTGTTGTGTCCGAACTCAAGTGTGATTTTTTGTTCACGAAAACGAACGCCAAAGCATTAGATTGTTGCTTTTTTGGGTTTTTTCGAATTAAATGTATTGAGACAGGCAACGTCTTTTTGATGTTCGACAAATTTACAATGAAAAAATGAAAACTCTCTTTTTTCGGGGAAAGGTT